>JAACNH010001002.1:0-112322 GCA_019447015.1 Hymenochirus boettgeri | reverse complement strand
AGTAATTACGTGTTAAGCCCTGCTATATGTAGATATAAATGTTACTCAGTAATTAGGTGTTAAGCCCTGCTATATGTAGATATAAATGTTACTCAGTAATTAGGTGTTAAGCCCTGCTATATGTAGATATAAATGTTACTCTGTAATTAGGTGTTAAGCCCTGCTATATGTAGATATAAATGTTACTCAGTAATAGGTGTTAAGCCCTGCTATATGAGATATAAATGTTATCAGTAATTAGGTGTTAAGCCCTGCTATATGTAGATAAAATGTTACTCAGTAATTAGGTGTTAAGCCCTGCTTATGAGAGATATAAATGTTACTCAGTAGTAATTAGGTGTTAAGCCCTGCTATATGTAGATATAAATGTTACTCTGCAATTAGTGTTAAGCCTGCTATATGTAGATATAAATGGTACTCAGTAATTAGTGTTAAGCCCTGCTATAGTAGATATAAATGTTACTCAGTAATTAGGTGTTAAGCCCTGCTATATGTAGATATAAATGTTACTCAGTAATTAGGTGTTAAGCCCTGCTATATGAGATAAATGTTACTCAGTAATTAGGTGTTAAGCCCGCTATATGTAGATATAAATGTTTACTCAGTAATTAGGTGTTAAGCGCTGCTATATGTAGATATAAATGTTACTCATAGTAATTAGTGTTAAGCCTGCTATATGTAGATATAAATGTTACTCATGAATTAGTGGTAAGCCCGCTATATGTAGATATAAATGTTATCAGTAATTAGGTGTTAAGCCCTGCTATATGTAGATATAAATGTTACTCAGTAATTAGGTGTTAGCCCTGCTATATTAGATATAAATGTTACTCAGTAATTAGTGTTAAGCCCTGCTATATGTAGATATAAATGTTACTCAGGATTAGTGTTAAGCCCTGCTATATGAGTATAAATGTTACTCAGTAATTAGTAATTAGTGTTAAGCCCTGCTATTTGTAGATATAAATGTTACTTCAGTAATTTATGTTAAGCCTGCTATATGTAGATATAAATGTTACTCAGTAATTAGGTGTTAAGCCCTGCTATATGTAGATATAAATGTACTCAGTAATGTGTTAAGCCCTGCTATATGGTAGATATAAATGTACTCAGTAATTAGTGTTAAGCCCTGCTATATGTAGATATAAATGTTACCTGGAATTAGGTGTTAAGCCCTGCTATATGTAGATATAAATGTTACTCGGTAATTAGGTGTTAAGCCCTGCTATATGTAGATATAAATGTTACTCAGTAATTAGGTGTTAAGCCCTGCTATATGTAGATATAAATGTTACTCACGAGTTAAACAGTATATCTACATATAGCAGGGCTTAACACCTAATTACTGAGTAACTTTTAATATCTACATATAGCAGGGCTTAACACCTAATTACTGAGTAACATTTAATCTACATATAGCAGGGCTTAACACCTAATTACCACCGAGTAACATTATATCTACATATAGAGGGCTTAACACCTAATTACGGAGTAACATTTATATCTACATATAGAAGGGCTTAACACCTATTACTGCGTAACATTTATATCTACAATAGCAAGGGCTTAACACATAATTACGAGTAACATTATATCTACATATAGCAGCGCTTAACACCTAATTACTGAGTAACATTTATATCTGCACTATAGCAGGGCTTACCACTAATTACTGAGTAACATTATCTTACCCTGTAGCAGGGCTTAACACCTAATTACAGAGTAACATTTATCTACATATAGCAGGGCTTAACACTAATTACGGTAACACATTATATCTACATATAGCAAGGCTTAACACAATTTACTGAGTAACATTTATATCTACATATAGCAGGGCTTAACATCTAATTACTGAGTAACATTTATATCTACTTAGCAAGGCTTAACATAATAAGTACTGAATAACATTTATATCTACACATAGCAGGGCTTAACATTACTATACTGGTAACATTTATATCTCCATATAGCAGGGCTTAACATCTAATTACTGAGTAACATTTATATCTACATATAGCAGGGCTTACACACGTAATTACTGAGTACCATTTATATCTACATATAGCAGGGCTTAACACCTAATTACTGAGTAACATTTATATCTACATAGATCAGGGCTTACACCTAATTACTGAGTAACATTTATATCTACATATAGCAGGGCTTAACACTACTTGAGAGTAAACTTTATATCTACATATAGCAGGCGGCCTTAACACCTAATTACTGAGTAACATTTATATCTACATATAGCAGCGCTTAACACCTAATTACTGAGTAACATTTATATCTACATATACAGGGCTTAACCTAATTCCTGATTAACATTTATATCTCATATAGCAGGTCTTAACACCCTATTACTGAGTAACATTTATATCTACTATAGCAGCGGCTTAACACCTAATTACTGAGTACATTTATATCTACATATAGCAGGGCTTAACACACCTAATTACTGGAGTAACATTTATATCTAACTATGCAGGGCTTAACACCTAATTCAGAGTAACATTATATCTACATATAGCAGGGCTTAACACCTAATTACTGAGTAACATTTATATCTCATATAGCAGGGCTTAACACCTAATTACTGAGTAACATTTATTCTACATATAGCAGGGCTTAACACCTAATTACTGATGTAACATTTATATCTGCATATAGCAAAAAAAAGCAGGGCTTAACACCCTAATTACTGTGTAACATTTATATCCATATAGCAGGGCTTAACACCTAATTACTGAGTAACATTTATATCTACATATAGCAGGGCTTAACACCTAATTACTGAGTCAACTTTATATCTACATATAGCAGGGCTTAACCCTAATTCTGAGTAACATTTATATCTACATATAGCAGGCTTAACACCTAATTACTGAGTACAGTTATATCTACATATGCAAGGGCTTAACACCTAATTACTGAGTAACATTTATATCTACATATAGCAGGCTTAACACCTAATTACTGAGTAACATTTATATCTACATATAGCAGGCTTAACACCTAATTACTGAGTAACATTTATATCTACATTAGCAGGGCTTTCACCTAATTACTGAGATAACATTTATATCTACATATAGCAGGGCTTAACATGTAATTGCAGAGTACATTTATATCTACATATAGCAGGGTTTACACCTAATTACTGAGTAACATTATATCTACATTACAGGCTTAACAGGTAATGCAAGTAACATTTATATCTACATATAGCAGGGTTTAACACCTAATTACTGAAGTAACATTATATTCTACATATAGCAGGGCTTAACACCTAATTCTGAGTAACATTTATACTAATATACAGGCTAACACCTAATTACCGAGTAACATTTATATCTACATATAGCAGGGTTTAACATGTAATTGCAAAGTAACATTTATATCTACATATAGCAGGGCTTAACACCTAATTACTGAGTAACATTTATATCTACATATAGCAGGGTTTAACATGTAATTGCAAAGTAACATTTATATCTACATATAGCAGGGCTTAACACCTAATTACTGAGTAACATTTATATCTACATATAGCAGGGTTTTAACATGTAATTGCAAAGTAACATTTATATCTACATATAGCAGGGCTTCACACCTAATTACTGAGTAACATTATATCTACATATAGCAGGGTTTACATGTAATTGCAGAGTAACACATTTATATCTACATATAGCAGGTGTTAACATGTAATTGCAAGTAACATTTATATCTACATATAGCAGGGCTTACACCTAATTCCTGAGTACATTTATATCTACATATAGCAGGGCTTAACACCTAATTACTGGTAACATTTATATCTACATATAGCAGGGCTTAACACCTAATACTGAGTAACATTTATATCTCATATAGCAGGGCTTAACACTAATTACTGATAACATTTTATCTACTATAGCAGGGCTTAACACGTAATTACTGAGTAACATTTATATCTACATTAGCAGGGCTTAACACCTAATTACTGAGTAACATTTATATCTACATATAGCAGGGCTTAACACTAATTACTGAGTAACATTTATATCTACATATAGCAGGGTTTAACACCTAATTACTGAGTAACATTTATATCTACATATAGCAGGGCTTAACACCTAATTACTGAGTAACATTTTATCTACATATAGCAGGGCTTAACACCCTAATTACTGATAACATTTATATCTACATATACAGGGCTTAACACCTAATTACGGAGTAACATTTATTCTACATATAGCAGGGCTTAACACCTAATTACTGAGTAACATTTATATCTACTATAGCAGGGCTTAACACGTAATTACTGAGTAACATTTATATCTACATAATAGCAGCGCTTAACACCTAATTACTGAGTAACATTTATATCTACATATAGCAGGGCTTAACACCTAATTACTGAGTAACATTTATATCTACATATAGCAGGGCTTAACACGTAATTACTGAGTAACATTTATATCTACATATAGCAGGGCTTAACACCTAATTACTGAGTAACATTTATATCTACATATAGCAGGGCTTAACATGTAATTGCAGAGTAACATTTATATCTACATATAGCAGGGCTTAACATGTAATTGCAGAGTAACATTTATATCTACATATAGCAGGGCTTAACATGTAATTGCAGAGTAACATTTATATCTACATATAGCAGGGCTTAACATGTAATTGCAGAGTAACATTTATATCTACATATAGCAGGGCTTAACATGTAATTGCAGAGTAACATTTATATATACATATAGCAGGGTTTAACACATTAATATAAAGTTGCAGGGAGGCACACTCAGGTTAGTATTTTAACAAAGTTCCATTTATTAAGTGTTCAACATACAAGCCAGCTACACAACGTTTCTGGGGGTCCAACCCCCTTCTCAGGTGTCACCACACAGGAGTAGGGGTAAGGGATAAGTTATTGTGGGTTAGGGAGTAGGGTTGGTAACCCATGAATAAACATGTAGATATTAACATTATCTTTCCTGACATTGGTTTAGACATAGGGTTAGTGTTGGGTTAGGATTAAAGATAGGGATTTGTTGGTGAGTCGGTAAGGTTAGTGCTGGGTTAGGGGTAGGGTTATGGATTGAAGATAGGGTTATTTGTGGGGTAAGGTTAGTGCTAGGTTAGGGGGTAGGTATTATTTGGTTAGGGGTAGGGTTAGGGATTGAAGTAAGGTTAGTGCTAGGTTAGGGGGTAGGGTTATTATTTGGTTAGGGGGGGTTTTGGATTGAAGATAGGGTTAGTGCTAGGTTGGGGTAGGGTTATTTTTGGTTAGGGGTAGGGTTAGGGATTGAAGATAGGGTTAGTGCTAGGTAGGGGTAGGGTTATTATTTGGTTAGGGGTAGGGTTAGGGATTGAAGATAGGGTTAGTTATTGGGGGTAGGGTTAGTTCTGGGTTAGGGGGTAGGGTTGTATTTGTTAGAGTAGGGTTAGGGATTGAAGATAGGGTTAGTGTTGAGTTAGGGGGTAGGGTTAATACTTGGTTAGGGGTAGGGTTAGGGATTGAAGATAGGTTTTAGTTATTGGTGGGGTAGGGTTAGTACTTGGTTAGGAGTAGGGTTAGGGATTGAAGATAGGGTAGTGTTGTTTTTTGGTTAGGGGGTAGGGTTAATACTTGGTTAGGAGTAGGGTTAGGGATTGAAGATAGGGTTAGTGTTGAGTTAGGGGGTAGGGTTAATACTTGGTTAGGGGTAGGGTTAGGGATTGAAGAAGGGTTAGTGTTGGGTTGGGGGTAGGGGTAGGGTTAAGGATAACTGTGGTCTCAAACTTCTTCCAAACCAGTAAGAATTATTAAAAATCATACATTCAAAATAAAACTTAACCACACCTCTAGATAAAATTTGTAGAAGTTATTGCTGGAAAGGTTCAGCAATATAACTTCCTGGTTGAAAACACTTCCTTTTTTCAGCCATGTGACCAGCTTGTAGTCATGTGACCAGCCTGTCTGCATTAATAAGCTCCCCTTCTCACTGTCATTTTTTCCTCAGGTCTTCCTGATTTCCCCAGCATTACGTCTCAACTGAGCATTCTTCTCCCTCAGGGCAGATGGGCGGGGCAGAGGTCAGTGATGTCACTCAACCAGACATACCACCATGCCCATTCAGGCTCCGGGCAGGGTGGAGAAAGGGCTGGCTAGGGGCCTGGACGTCACGCCAATATCTAGGGGTGGTGGGAGACGGGGTTTAGGGAGGGATTATGGGCGTTCCCGGCAGAGACTCAAGTCTCGCAGGTCTCGCAGGATGCGGAGACCACCCCAGAATCAGGGAGACTCCCGGACAATCCAAATCGTTTTGAGACCACAGTTGCCCTTAAATATTTGGGTAGGGGTAGAGATTGGGGCTCAGATTTGAGTATTTATCACTTTTACAACTATGTTTTTGGTGTGAATAGAACTGGGAGGTTGGGTACATCATTCATTTGATGATATGAGTTTAGATATTGCTTTAAATATGAAGAAATCAAGCCGCCAGTCCCCTATGACAGTGCTTATTTGAGTGGCGAAACGCATGGCAGTCAGCACCATGATCCTCTGATTGGTCTGGTTGTGATGTGTGAGGTTTATTTCTGGACCATGCTGTTCTATGGTGTCTATCACTGTATGGATAATAGTCCTGCTGTATTGTTTGCCATCCTGACCATATGTGTGTATAGTTTATTTATATAGTACGACTGGGGGCGCAGCGCTGTGCAATAACAAATTACAATAAGTCAAACACGGGGGATAAATACAGATAGTTCAGTACACACATATATTATATATATATTATATTCTGTCTTACTAAGACTGGCTACCATTCAACACATTGTTCCCAGTTAAGCCCTGCTCAGATATCTGTGAACATAGGTTAGATAATTGACTGATAACGTCCATCGAACATCCTCTTTGGCCAACCATCAACCATTTGGTAGCTCTCGGTATCATTGTTTAGTGATCCATCCTGACAAAATCGCTAACCCTCTATCCTAGCGACAGATTGGGTAATGACTGGTCTTAACAACTCACATGCACCAATCACACTTGCAGTTTGTAGTGGCCGGTACCTGTAAGCTTTCGTATCGTATCTGTAACTATTTATAACTAATGGCGTTTTACCTGCTGAGGTTCCTGCAATGTTCCTCGATCGAATGTCAGTTGCAAAATAATCGTGCCAGGTGGTTGTCCCAACGTTGTGGAGAACATCGCATGGACGCTGGGAGTTTTCTAGTGTATGGCCCGGCCCTTTAAACACAGGTGCCTAGCTACAGTATATCTGTTTGAGCATTAATACCTGGGCACAGAGTAATAAGTTTATTAATGAGAGGGTGGCATCCCTTTATGGTTTGTCAGCTAGTTTACAAATTTTGTTTACTGAAAGATTCATTCATCCCTGAGCTGTTGGAGAATTGTCTCAGTCGCGCGAGAATTTCATGGTCTAACAGCTCCGTCTGCGCTGCCGTCGTTAAATAGACGGGTAATTATAGAATTAGTCACAGATTATGTTAATGTTCTTCAATATAACAATACACATTGGTTATAGACATGGCTGGTTAGAATCTTTCTAAAATACTCAATAACGCAATCTATTTACGCAACGTTTACTGCGGGATTTTTTAAAGGGCTTTTAGGGATGCGCTACATAGTGCAGTGTGTGTGATATTGATTTATACCTCCATGGGACATTGTTTGTGAAGTATAGAACACTATAATTGTACAGAGAACTGACAGCCCTCTGGCTCTGCCCCTTCTCCTTTATTAACACATGCTTTCCTATGTCAGGGATGGAGAAGTGTCAGCGACAATGGAGGGGGGAGGAGCCATAGAGCAGGCCGTTATTGCATGTCCCTTTAAAACCACAAATATGATAGGGGGCGCCTATTAGTAACCTCTGGTGAAATTGCTACATTACGTGATAATCAGCAACACCAATCATTTCCTGACTTGTCATGTGTTTTCTCAATGGAACATAGAAAAAGGACACGTGTTAAGAATGCCATACTGACCTTTGATAGTATATTATTTCCATGTAGGAATCCTAATTGCCATACAGGTTTTACCTTCTTTGTACATTTATACATATGGACGGGATCGCCATACTGTTTGTCTCAGCTACAAAATTTACTGCCCAGAGATCCCTGGTTGGGGAATAACGCTGCCCCTTGTACTGCAGTAAAGGTCAGTTCTCTCTCTAGTCAGAGGTGACCTTGCTTGGTTAAATCCAGATAATATTGCTCGCTTTAGCTTTGCCTTGTGTTTGTGGCTCAGGAATTAAACCAATTGGTTTAGCAATTTCCTCACTTCTGCAGAAAAGATTTTACTGCAGTGACTGTTAACCCTCTGTGGGAGGGAGACTGTAAGAGAGTCACAATGAGTATTATACAGTGTGGATACCCCAGTACATGAAAGGGTTAACCCTCTGTGGGAGGGAGATTGTAAGAGAGTCACAATGTGTATTATACAGTGTTGATACCCCAGTAACATGAAAGGGTTAACCCTCTGTCGGGAGGGAGATTGTAAGAGAGTCACAATGTGTATTATACAGTGTGGATACCCCAGTACATGAAAGGGTTAACCCTCTGTGGGAGGGAGATTGTAAGAGAGTCACAATGAGTATTATCAGTGGTTGATACCCCAGTACATGAAAGGGTTAACCCTCTGTGGGAGGGAGATTATAAGAGAGTCACAATGTGTATTCTACAGTGTGCATACCCCAGTACATGAAAGGGTTAACCCTCTGTGGGAGGGAGATTGTAAGAGAGTCACAATGTGTATTATACAGTGTGGATACCCCAGTACATGAAGGGTTACCCTCTGTGGGAGGGAGATTGTAAGAGAGTCACAATGTGTATTATACAGTGTGGATACCCCAGTACATGAAAGGGTTAACCCTCTGTGGGAGGGAGATTATAAGAGAGTCACACAATGTGTATTATACAGTGTGGATACCCCAGTACATGAAAGGGTTAACCCTCTGTGGGAGGGAGATTATAAGAGAGTCACAATGTGTATTATACAGTGTGGATACCCCAGTACATGAAAGGGTTAACCCTCTTTGGGAGGGAGATTATAAGAGAGTCACAATGTGTATTATACAGTGTGGATACCCCATTACATGAAAGGGTTAACCCTCTGTGGGAGGGACATTGTAAGAGAGTCACAATGTGTATTATACAGTGTGGATACCCCAGTACATGAAGGGTTAACCCTCTGTGGGAGGGAGATTGTAAGAGAGTTCACAATGTGTATTCTACAGTGTGGATACCCCAGTACATGAAAGGTTCTCTATCCCCTATAAGGTAAGTTAGTAAAAGGTTCTATATCCCCCTATAAGGTAAGTTAGTGAAGGTTCTATATCCCCCTATAAGGTAAGTTAGTGAAGGTTACTATATCCCCCTATAAGGTAAGTTAGTGAGGTTCTATATCCCCCTATAAGGTAAGTTTAGTGAAGGTTTATTCATATCCCCCTATAAGGTAAGTTAGTAAAGGTTCTATATCCCCCTATAAGGTAAGTTAGTGAAGGTTCTATATCCCCCCTATAGGTAAGTTAGTGAAGGTTCTATATCCCCCTATAAGGTAAGTTAGTGAAGGTTCTATATCCCCCTAAAGGTAAGTTAGTGAAGGTTCTATATCCCCCTATAAGGTAAGTTAGTGAAGGTTCTATATCCCCCTATAAGGTTAGTTAGTGAAGGTTCTATATCCCCCTATAAGGTAAGTTAGTGAAGGTTCTATATCCCCCTATAAGGAGTTAGTGAAGGTTTCTATATCCCCCTATAAGGTTAGTTAGTGAAGGTTCTTATCCCCCTATAAGGTAAGTTAGTGAAGGTTCTATATCCCCCTATAAGGTTAGTTAGTGAAGGTTCTATATCCCCCTATAAGGTAAGTTAGTGAAGGTTCTATAACCCCCTATAAAGGTAATTAGTGAAGGTTCTATATCCCCCTATAAGGTTAGTTAGTGAAGGTTCTATATCCCCCTATAAGGTAAGTTAGTGAAGGTTCTATATCCCCCTAAAGGTAAGTTAGTGAAGGTTCTATATCCCCCTATAAGGTAAGTTAGTGAAGGTTCTATATCCCCCTATAAGGTAAGTTAGTGAAGGTTCTATATCCCCCATAAGGTAAGTTAGTGAAGGTTTCTATATCCCCCCTATAGTAAGTTTAGTGAAGGTTCATATCCCCCTATAATGTAAGTTGTGAAGGTTCTATATCCCCCTATAAGGTAGTTAGTGAAGGTTCTATATCCCCCTATAAGGTAAGTTAGTGAAGGTTCTATATCCCCCTATAGGTATTAGTGAGGTTCATATCCCCATAAGGTAAGTTAGTGAAGGTTCTATATCCCCCTATAAGGTAGTTTGTGAAGGTTCTATATCCCCCTATAAGGTAGTTAGTGAAGGTTCTATATCCCCCTATAAGGTAAGTTAGTGAGCGTTCTTATATCCCCCTATAGGTAAGTTAGTGAAGGTTCTATATCCCCCATAAGGTAAGTTAGTGAAGGTTCTATATCCCCTTATAAGTTAATTCTTGAAGGTTCTATATCCCCCTATAAGGTTAGTTAGTGAGGTTTCTATATCCCCCTATAAGGTAGTTAGTGAAGGTTCTTATCCCCCTATAGGTAAGTTAGTGAAGGTTCTATATCCCCCTAAAAGGTAAGTTTAGTGGAAGGTTCTGTATCCCCCTATAAGGTTAGTAGTGAAGGTTCTATATCCCCTATAAGGTAAGTTAGTGAAGGTTCTATATCCCCCTATAAGGTAATTAGTGAAGGTTCTATATCCCCCTATAAGGTAAGTTAGTGAAGGTTCTATATCCCCCTATAAGGTAAGTTAGTGAAGGTTCTATATCCCCCTATAAGGTAGTTAGAAGGTTCTATATCCCCCTATAAGGTTAGTTAGTGAAGGTTCTATATCCCCCTATAAGGTAAGTTAGTTGAAGGTTCTATATCCCCCTATAAGGTAAGTTAGTGAAGGTTCTATCATCCCCCTATAAGGTGAAAGTTGGTAGTTGAAGGTTCTATATCCCCCTATAAGGTAAGTTAGTGAAGGTTCTATATCCCCCTATAAGGTAAGTTAGTGAAGGTTCTATATCCCCCTATAAGTTAAGTTAGTGAGGTTCTATATCCCCCTATAAGGTAAGTTAGTGAAGGTTCTATATCCCCCTATAAGGTAAGTTAGTGAAGGTTCTATATCCCCTATAAGGTAATTAGTGAAGGTTCTATATCCCCCTATAAGGTAAGTTAGTGAAGGTTCTATATCCCCCTTAAGGTTAGTATTTATGAATGTTTCTATATCCCCCTATAAGGTAAGTTAGTGAAGGTTCTATATCCCCCTTAAGGTAAGTTTGAAGGTTCTATATCCCCCTATAAGGTAAGTTAGTGAAGGTTCTATATACCCCTATAAGTAAGTTTAGTGAAGGTTCTATATCCCCTATAGAGGTTAGTTCGTGAAGGTTCTATATCCCCCTATAAGGTAAGTAGTGAAGGGTTCTATATCCCCCTATAAGGTAAAGTTATTGAGGTTCTATATCCCCCTATAAGGTAAGTTAGTGAAGGTTCTATATCCCCTATAAGGTAGTTAGTGAAGGTCTATATCCCCCTATAGGTAAGTTAGTGAAGGTTTCTATATCCCCCTATAAGGTAAGTTAGTGAAGGTCTATATCCCCCTTAAGGTATAGTTTAGTGAAGGTTCTATATCCCCTATAAGGTAAGTTAGTAAGTTCTATATCCCCCTATAGGTTAGTTAGTGAAGGTTCTATATCCCCCTATAAGGTAAGTTATAAGGTTCCTATATCCCCCTATAAGTAGTTTTAGTGAAGGTTCTATATCCCCCTATAAGGTTAGTTAGTGAAGGTTCTATATCCCCCTATAAGGTTAGTTAGTGAAGGTTCTATATCCCCCTATAAGTAAGTTTAGGTTCTATTCCCCCTAGTAGTTGTGAGGTTTCTATATCCCCCTATAAGGTATATTAGTGAAGGTTCTATATTCCCCCTATAAGGTAATTTAGTAAAGGTTTCTATAATCCCCTATAAGTTAGTTAGTGAAGGTTCTATATCCCCCTATAAGGTTAGTTAGTGAAGGTTCTATATCCCCCTATAAGGTGTTTAGTGAAGGTTATATATCCCCCTATAAGGTATAGTTAGTGAAGGTTCTATATCCCCCTATAGGTGTTATTGCTCATATCCCCCTATAAGGTTAGTTAGTGAAGGTTCTATATCCCCTATAAGGTTGTTAGTGAAGGTTCTATATCCCCCTATAAGTTAGTTAGTGAAGGTTCTATATCCCCCTATAAGGTAAGTTAGTGAAGGTTCTATATCCCCTATAAGGTAGTTAGTGAAGGTTTCTATATCCCCCTATAAGGTAAGTTAGGTGAAGGTTCTATATCCCCCTATAGGTAAGTTAGTGAAGGTTCTATATCCCCCTATAAGGTTATTAGTGAAGGTTCTATATCCCCCTATAAGGTTAGTTAGTGAAGGTTCTACTCCCCTAATAAGGTTGTTAGTGAAGGTTTCTATATCCCCCTATAGGGTAATTTAGTGAAGGTTTCTTTATCCCCCTATAAGGTAGTTAGTGAAGGTTCTATATCCCCCTATAAGGTAATTTAGTGAAGGTTCTATCTCCCCTATAAGGTTAAGTTAGTGAGAGGTTCTATATCCCCTATAAGGTAGTAGTGAGTTCTATCCCCCTATAGGTAGTTAGTAAGGTTCTATATCCCCCTATAAGGTTAGTTAGTGAAGGTTCTATATCCCCCTATAAGGTAAGTTGTAAAGGTGTTTCTATATCCCCCTATAAGGTAAGTTAGTGAAGTTCTATAATCCCCCTATAAGGTAAGTTTAGTGAAGTTTCTATTCCCCTATAAGGTAAGTTAGTGAAGGTTCTATATCCCCTATAAGGTAATTTAGGAAGGAAGGTTCTATATCCCCCTATAAGGTAATTAGTGAAGGTTCTATATCCCCCTATAAGGTAGTTGTGAAGGTTCTATATCCCCCTATAATGTAAGTTAGTGAAGGTTCTATATCCCCCTATAAGGTAAGTTAGTGAAGGTTCTATTCCCCTATAAGTAGTTAGTAAAGGTTCTATATCCCCCTATAAGGTAAGTTAGTGAGGTTCTATATCCCCCTAATAAGGTAGTTGTGAAGGTTCTATATCCCCCTATAAGTAGTTAGTGAAGGTTCTATATCCCCTATAAGGTTAGTTAGTGAAGGTTCTATATCCCCCTATAAGTAAGTTAGTGAAGGTTCTATATCCCCTCCTAAAGTAGTTTAAGAGTGAAGGTTCTTATCCCCCTATAAGGTAAGTTTAGTGAAGGTTCTATATCCCCCTATAAGGTAAGTTAGTGAGGTTCTATATCCCCCTATAAGTGTGTTAGTGAAGGTTCTATATCCCCCTATAAGGTAATTTAGTGAGGTTTCTATATCCCCCTATAAGGTAAGTTAGTGAAGGTTCTATATCCCCCTATAAGGTTAAGTTAGTGAAGGTTCTATATCCCCCTATAAGGTAGTTAGTAGAAGGTTCTATATCCCCGCTATAGGTAAGTTAGTGAAGTTCTATATCCCCCTATAAGGTAAGTTAGTGAAGTTCTATATCCCCCTATAGGTAAGTTATGAAGGGGTTCTATATCCCCCTATAAGGTAAGTTAGTGAAGGTTCTATATCCCCCTATAAGGTAAGTTAGTGAAGGTTCTATATCCCCCTATAAGGTAAGTTAGTGAGGTTCTATATCCCCCTATAAGGTTAGTTAGTGAAGGTTCTATATCCCCCTATAGGTAAGTTAGTGAAGGTTCTATATCCCCCTATAAGGTTTTAGTGAAGGTTCTATATCCCCTAAGAATTGTGAAGCTATAATCCCCTATAGGTAAGTTAGTAAGGTTCTATATCCCCCTATAAGGTAAGTTAGTGAGGTTCTATATCCCCTATAAGGTAAGTAGTTATAAGGTTCTATATCCCCCTATAAGGTAAGTTTAGTGAGGTTCTATATCCCCCTATAAGTGGTAGTTATGAAGGTTCTATATCCCCCTATAGAGTATAGTGAAGGTTCTATATCCCCCTATAGGTAAGTTAGTGAAGGTTCTATAATCCCCCTATAAGTAATTAGTGAAATAGGTATCCTATACCCCCTATAAGGTAAGTTAGTGAAGGTTCTATATCCCCCTATAAGGTAAGTTAGTGAAGGTTCTATAATCCCCCTATAAGGTAAGTTAGTGAAGGTTCTTATCCCCCTATAAGGTAAGTTAGTGAGGTTCTATATCCCCCTATAAGGTAGTTAGTGAAGGTTCTATATCCCCCTTAAGGTAGTTAGAGTGAAGGTTCTATATCCCCCTATAAGGTTAGTTAGGAGGTTCAATCCCCCTATAAGGTAGTTAGTGAAGGTTCTAGACCCCCTATAAGGTTAGTTAGTGAAGGTTCTATATCCCCTATAAGTGTATTAGTGAAGGTTCTATAACCCCCTATAAGGTAAGTTTAGTGAAGGTTCTATATCCCCCTATAAGGTAGTTTAGTGAAGGTTCTATCCCCCTATAAGGTAAGTTAGTGAAGGTTCTATATCCCCCTATAGGTGTAGTTAGTGAAGGTTCTATATCCCCCTATAAGGTAAGTTAGTGAAGTTCTATATCCCCCTATAGGTTGTTAAGTGAAGTTCTATATCCCTCCCCCTATAGGTAAGTTAGTGAAGGTTCTATTCCCCCTATAAGTAAGTTAGTGAAGGTTCTATATCCCCCTATAAGGTTAGATTATGAAGGTTCTATATCCCCCTATAAGGTAAGTTAGTGAAGGTTCTATATCCCCTATAAGGTTAGTTAGTGAAGGTTCTATCATCCCCCTATAAGGATAAGTTAGTGAAGGTTTCTATATCCCCTATAGGTAAGTTAGTGAAGGTTCTATATCCCCCTATAGGTAAGTTAGTGAAGGTTCTATATCCCCCTATAAGGTAGTTAGTGAAGGTTCTAATATCCCCCTATAAGGTAAGTTGTGAAGGTTCTATATCCCCCTATATGTAAGTTAGTGAAGGTTCTATATCCCCCTATAGGATTTAGTTAGTGAAGGTTCTATATCCCCCTATAAGGTATAGTAAGTTCATATCCCCTAAAGGTAGTTGTGAAGTTCTATATCCCCCTATAAGGTTAGTTAGTAAATGGTTCTAATCCCCCTATAAGGTAAGTTATGAAGGTTCTATATCCCCCTATAAGGTAGTTAGTAAAGGTTCTATATCCCCCTATAAGGTAAGTTAGTGAAGGTTCTATATCCCCTTAAAGGTTAGTTAGTGAAGTTTCTATATCCCCCTATAAGGTAAGGTTAGTGAAGGTTCTATATCCCCCTATAAGGTAGTTAGTGAGGTTCTATTCCCCCTATAAGTTAGTTAGTGAGGTCTTAATCCCCTATAGGTAAGTTAGTAAGGTTTCTATATCCCCCTATAGGTAAGTTAGTGAAGGTTTCTATATCCCCCTATAAGGTAAGTTTAGTGAAGGTTCTATATCCCCCTATAAGGTAAGTTAGTGAAGGTTCTATATCCCCCTATAAGGTTAGTTAGTGAAGGTTCTATATCCTCCTATAAGGTAAGTTAGTGAAGGTTCTATATCCTCCCCTATAAGAGTTAAGTTTAGTGAGGTTTCTATATCCCCTATAGTAATTATGGAAGGTTCTATATCCCCCTATAGGTAGTTAGTGAAGGTTCTATATCCCCCTATAAGGTTGTTAGTGAAGGTTCTATATCCCCCTATAGGTAAGTTGTGAAGGTTCTATATCCCCTATAAGGTAGTTATGAAGGTCTATATCCTCCTATAAGGTAGTTAGTGAGGTTCTATATCCCCCTATAAGGGTAGTTAGTAGAAGGTTCTATATCCCCTATAGTAAGTTAGTAGAAGGTTCTATATCCCCCTATAAGGTAAGTTAGTGAAAGGTTCTATATCCCCCTATAAGGTTAGTTAGTGAAGGTTCTATATCCCCCTATAGGTAGTTAGTGAAGGTTCTAATCCTCCTATAAGGTAGTTGTGAAGGTTCTATATCCCCCTATAAGGTAAGTTAGAGAAGGTTTCTATATCCCCCTATAAAGGTAGTTAGTGAAGGGTTCTATATCCCCCTATAAGGTAATTTAGTGAAGGTTCTATATTCCCCTATAAGGTAAGTTAGTGAGGTTCTATATCCCCCTTAAGGTAAGGTTTCTATAGTGTAAGGTTCTATATCCCCCTATAAGGTCAGTTTAGTGACGGTTCTATATCCCCTATAAGGTTAGTTAGTGAAGGTTCTATAAATCCCCCTATAAGGTAAGTTAGTGAGGTTTCTATAATCCCCCTATAAGGTAATTAGTGAAGTTCTATATACCTCCCCTAAAGGAAGTATGAAGGTTCTATATCCCTATAGGTAGATTTAGTGAAGGTTCTATATCCTCCTATAAGGTAAGTTAGTGAAGGTTCTATATCCCCCTATAAGGTTGTTTGTGAAGGGTTCTATCTATATCCCCCTATAAGTTAGTTTAGTGAAGGTTCTATATCCCCCTATAAGGTTAGTTAGTGAAGTTCTATATCCCCCTATAAGGTAAGTTAGTGAAGGTTCTATATCCCCCTAGAAGGTAAGTTAGTGAAGGTTCTATATCCCCTTAAGGTTAGTTAGTGACGGTTCTATATCCCCCTATAAGGTAAGTTATGAGGTTCTCTATACCCCCTATAAGGTTAGTTAGTGAAGGTTCATATCCCCCTATAAGGAAGTTAGTTGAAGGTTCTATCCCCCTATACGGTAAGTTGTGAGGTTCTATATCCCCCTATAAGGTAGTTAGTGAAGGTTCTATATCCCACTATAAGGTAAGTTAGTGAAGGTTCTATATCCTCCTATAAGGTAAGATAGTGAAGGTTCTATATCCCCCTATAGGTTAGTTCAGTGAAGGTTTAATATCCCCTATAAGGTAAGTTAGTGAAGGTTCATTCCCCTATAAGGTAAGTTATAGTGAAGGTTCTATATCCCCCTATAAGGTTAGTGAAGGTTCTCTATCCCCCTATAGGTTAGTTAGTGAAGGTTCTCATAGGCTATCCCCCATAAGGTTATGTTAGTGAGTTTCTATATCCCCATAAGGTAAGTTAGTGAAGGGTAATTAGGTGTTAAGCCCTGCTATATGTAGATATAAATGTTACTCAGTAATTAGGTGTTAAGCCCTGCTATATGCAGATATAAATGTTACTCAGTAATTAGGTGTTAAGCGCTGCTATATGTAGATACAAATGTTACTCAGTAATTATGTGTTAAGCCCTGCTATATGTAGATATAAATGTTACTCAGTAATTAGGTGTTAAGCCCTGCTATAAGAGTAATACAGTAATGTAATCAGTGAATCCATTGTCCTGTCTCAATCCCGACTGGTAACAAGTCAGACAGGGAGAATAAGAGCTGCAAGTGTGGCCAGACTTCTAAAGCCAATAACTTTTTAATTACATAGAATGGGAAGTAGGAATACTTGCTCCTACCTCCCTTAGAATTCTTTATTTAACTACCTACTGACCTGCCAGACGGGATCGGTGTGTTTTCCAGACTTTGCCGTGCTGGTGAAGTTTGGCTGTGGCGTGTCGGATTTCAGGTTGTAAATGGCCACGTTACCATTGTAGAAGCCGGCGACTACCAGGTAGGGATGGTCTCTGTGTATATCCAGGCACATGACCCCACTGTCTGTGCTGAAGGCATATTCGGGGAAAGAGGGGTTCTTCGTTGAGTAGAACAGTAACATCCCCCCACTCTGCCTGGTAAAGTCATCTGTGGAGATATGACAATAGAAATTAGCTAGTGCCGGAGCTGCCAAACAGATTTGTGATGTTTATTAACACACAAGCAGCATGGGCTCTTATACATTGCAGTAATGGGTATGAAAACATGTACCATTGTCCAAAGCCACTAACAGCCAATCAGGTGGCTGCAGGTTTGTGTAAAGGTGCAAATCAAACGCAGATGCAGACAAATAAACAGAGAGAATCAATGAAATCTTATTCAATTGTTTTTCGGGGTTTAAAAAACCTTCAGAGTGAAAACCCAGAATTCCAATTATCCAACATTCTAAACCAACCCTGTCCAACAGCGCCCTCATGTGGCAGCTTTTAGTTACACTGTAAAGGGAAGTCTACACTATTTCCGTAAAAAAGAAAACATGTAAAGGTGGGTACACACCATTCAACTCCTGGCCAACCGACCAAGGCTTCCGACCGGTCGGCCAGGAGGAAGGAATGTCAGTTGCGGCTAAATCAGCCATGTCCGACATTAGCTGCAAGCAATCGTGTGGTCCACAGAGGACCGCACAGTCATTGTGGTTTCCTGTCCGATCGCGCTTTCGTCTGATTCGGACAAATAAATTGTCGGCGATTGGTTGGAGCCGCCATACAATAATTCGGTCCGACCGAAACACTGAAATGTATGGTGTGTGAAATATATGTTATTGTATGGTGTGTACCCAGCTTCAGATTTCCAGTCTAGCAATAGGGTCAGTGCAGGTCGGTTCCGACCATATAATGACCCACACAGAGGAAGAATTACTAAGCCCCATACTAGACGTTACAGCTCACTGTATGTTACCAAGCCCCATGCTACATTTTACATACAAACTCCTTGCAGATGTGTCCAAGGGTGGAATCGAACTCAGGACCTCAGCGCTGCAAGGTATCAGTGCTACCCACTGAGCCACCGTGCTGCCCATGCACACATTTCATTGGACCTACACATTCAGGTTAAAGGGTATCTCTACTGGGATAGAAATGTTGGCATTTAGTTTTATTGAAGAACGGTGGGTAATGGAGCTGTGTCTTACCTCCAGTTCTTCAATAAAACCAGGAGGAGCCGGGAGATTCTCCGACGCGTAGTCCGACGGATGAGCATAGAAGAAGGAGTCCATCGGGACCTGTCAGACTACAGGTGGAGGAGCGAGCGATCGGGTAGGTTCCTTACCTTCTCTCCTAGTTCCTGCAGGTTTTATTGAAGAACAGGAGGTAGGACACAGCTCCTTTACCTCCCGTTCTTCAATAAAACTAAATGGCAAATTTTTTTTCCCAGTGGAGATTCCCTTTAAATGAAACATGCAAACAAATCCGGTTTTACTTTCATTGCACAAAATATCATTTTATATTCACATAGCCGATACACGTGTCACGTGTCCTTTATTATCCATTTACATGGACAACACATGGGATTCTGCAGGCTGGTCTCCTGAAACAAATCTACTTTATTCACATGTAGGAAACCCAGGTTGATACTTACATGATCCGTGACCAACTCCAAACATGTCCTTGTACTTCGGATGCCTGTGAAGGAACAGAAAAGATCCAGTGTATAGTTATGGTAAATTGCAGTAATTAAACATGAAGAATGAGGCCTTACAATCTTAGTGGGCAGGTAACATATTGCTGTGCTGGTGGTCTGATTGGTAGAAATGTCCTGGTGTAGGGAGAGAGAGAGTTCCCTAGGTAAGGAAGAGGAAGGGTTGTTAGTTAGGGGTTTGTGAGGAGTGAGGGGCCTTTTCAGGAACATATGGGGACAGGAGAGACGGCACTGAGTGTGGGGCAGTGACGTAGAGGGACAGGAAGTGAAGTCCTGTGAACATTATTATTTCCTTGATAGGACTGGAGCTGAATGTTCTCGGAGACAGAGAGGGGTGAGATGACAGTTTGGACATATGTAGTGAGTTACAATAGTCCAGGCATGAGAGGGTGAGAGCATGCAGGAGCAGTTTAGTAGCTAAATGTAAAGGGCAGATCTTGGCAGTGTGTAAATGAGGAAATGACACGTTTCATTAATTAAAGGTTAATAACCATATCATTAACTTAATATGGAACAAATACAGTTTCTGACAAGTCTTCTCGCCTGTGTATTTTGCAGTAACTCCTGCTATTAACCTGATTTTTAATTGATCAGACGGTGTTAGAAATAGCTCATATGAAAAGCTAAAGCCTCCCAAATAATATTAAATGTACCGGTACAAAATAGTTTCACTGAATAAAGATTCATCATTTAATCCAGACAGAAAGGTCACAATGTTACAAGACAAAAGTGTCGTCGCCTCTACAGAAAATGATCTGCAGCCAATCCAATGTCAGCACATTACGTAGTGGTGCTGTGAGATCCAAATGTAATATCTTGTAGGACTTCCATCAGCTTGAAGGACCATCCATGCGGTTTGGAAGGATTCATACAATTTATTGATGGAATCATCAGGAATAGCCAATAAAACAGTCTTGGTACCTCCCAGAGTTCATCAGTGTTCTTTGGTTTCCCCTTCCATGCTTCCTCTTTCATCCTACCCCACATATGGTCAATGATGTTCATGTCAGGTGACTGGGCTGGCCAATCCGGGAGCATCTTGATCTTCTTCGCCATAAGGAACGTTGACGTGGAGATGGGAGTGTGTGATATATACCATATACCATCCTGCTGCAGAGTTTGCCCCTTTTTATGGTTGGGAATATAGGAGGTAGGTAAGATTTCTTGGTATTTTACACTATTGATGTTCCCTTCCCCCCTGCAGATCCCTCGCACACCCCCGTACTGGATGTAACCCCAGACCATGATTTTGTCTCCACCAAACTTCACTGATTTCTGGGTAAATCTCGTCTCCGTGCGGGTTCCAGTTGGTCTCCTGCACTATGTGTGGTGACTGTGGTGTAATATAACAGAAGATCCATCTGAATAATCCACCTTTAGCCACTTTCCCAGCGTCCATCCTTTTAGCAGGCGGTGGGACTTGGCAAATCCCACACGGTTTTCCAATTGTCTCTTTAGTGCTGGGTTATGGGCACTGATTGGACCATGGGGGCCATTTCGAGACAGAATGCGACAAACTGTTCTGGTTGACAGGGATTTCAGGTGAGCAGGTCTCCTGGAGCTCTGCTGCAGTTGATAATGGGTTTGCCTTGGACTTTCGAGCCAACAAACGGTCCTCTGGAGTAGTTGTCTTGTGGGATCTGCCTGACCTGGGCTTGTCAAAAACTTCTCCAGTCTCTTCAGTTCTTTTCTTTATCCTGTGAACTTGACGCTGGAGACATTGAAGGTGCCACATCAGCAGTGGATTTGGTCTTCAGCCTCTTGATAATGAACACTTTAGTCTCAGGGTGAATCTTAGACATATTTGCAGAGGTCTATGTGCAGTGGATGTGACGGTCTAGTGTACTGGGGGTCTTTATATACACCTGACACCTAATGGATCCATTAATAGTCACAGGGTGAATCTTAGACATATTTGCAGAGGTCTATGTGCAGTGGATGTGACGGTCTAGTGTACTGGGGGTCTTTATATACACACCTGACACCTAATGGATCCATTAATAGTCTCAGGGTGAATCTTAGACATATTTGCAGAGGTCTATGTGCAGTGGATGTGACGGTCTAGTGTACTGGGGGTCTTTATATACACCTGACACCTAATGGATCCATTAATAGTCTCAGGGTGAATCTTAGACATATTTGCAGAGGTCTATGTGCAGTGGGATGTGACGGTCTAGTGTACTGGGGTCTTATATACACCTGACACCTAATGGATCCATTAATAGTCTCAGGGTGAATCTTAGACATATTTGCAGAGGTCTATGTGCAGTGGATGTGACGGTCTAGTGTACTGGGGGTCTTATATACACACCTGACACCTAATGGATCCATTAATATGTTCAGGGTGAATCTTAGACATATTTGCAGAGGTCTATGGGAGTGGATGTGACGGTCTGTGGTAATGGGGGGTCTTTTATATACACCTGACACCTAATGGATCCATTATAGTCTCAGGGTGAATCTTAGACATTTTGCAGAGGTCTATGTGCAGTGGATGTGACGGTCTAGTGTACTGGGGGTCTTTATATACACACCTGACACCTAATGGATCCATTAATAGTCTCAGGGTGAATCTTAGACATATTTGCAGGGGTCCATGTGCAGTGGATGTGACGGTCTAGTGTACTGGGGGTCTTTATATACACCTGACACCTAATGGATCCATTAATAGTCTCAGGGTGAATCTTAGACATATTTGCAGGGGTCCATGTGCAGTGGATGTGACGGTCTAGTGTACTGGGGGTCTTTATATACACCTGACACCTAATGGATCCATTATTAGTCACAGGTGACGCCCATTATTACAAAAGCTGTTTGGGGTAAAACGAACCATTTCCTGAAACAAAATCTGCATTAGAATTATCGTTAAGAGGCACTTCAGGTCTGTTTGTACCCAAGGGACGAGACTTGTCAGACACTGTACATTGCTATTAGTCAATCAAACCTCAATACAAAGGGAATGTGTGAACATTGGGGGAATCCATATGCACAATTATCAGGCAGCTATCAGTGTGAGAAATCAAAATTGACACAACTGTGACATCATAAAAACGTCTGTCACTGATCCCGCCAAGAATCAACTTCATCAATGTTTCAACTTGTGTGTCTTGTTCAGTGGTGGTCAGGGTGATCTCTCCATACCTGGGCCATGTCTCGGGGCACCTGGTATTTCTAGACACATTTGTCTCTTCTCTAATAGTTGGCGGTTAATTCCCATTTCTTTTTCGTTGACACCCCAATATTGAAGCAATTCCGGGCTCTCTATAGAATGCTGCACCCCACTAAATGACTTTTTACAATGTCAGCTAAATCTCTTTATAATAAATTATAATTCTATACATCTTGTTATTGGCCACACCCCCCTCATTACCCGCATACCAATCACTTGATGTGCGTATTTCCAGTAATCTAAGCTGAGTTCCCTAGCGCAGTGCCACAATACAGTTGGTTCCTTAAAGGACAACTCCACCCTTATAATGGAATCTTTTAGAAAGAATGGCCACATTAAAATATGTTGATATTTCCTACCAATATTCCAGTCTCTATCCCACCTCCGTGGGTTCTTATAACGCCTATGCCTTGTTCCTGGCATGACAATCCAACACAATAAAATCTAGACTAATGTTAGGACACTCACATCCCATACGTATTGTAGTTAAACAAGGATGCATTTAATTGCAGACCCAACATGTTTCGGACAGCAAAGTGTTTTACACTTGTTGCGTGAATGGGTCTGCATCCTTGTTTAACTACAATACCGTATGGGTTGTGAGTGTTCTTATATTACTGCTTATTTTGATATGTTGTGTTGGATTTTCTACCTTGTCCTCTGGAATCATTAGCTAATGCTTCCTATGCATCTCAAGTCTAGTGTGTGTTAATGGCTATTTCTCAGAAATTTAGTGAGCTTGTTATGAGCTTGCACGCGCTCAAAGTAAGCAGCTAGCGTATTAGCATTCAGTCATTGGCTGTGATGTCAACTGTCGCATGGTAACAGGAAGCAGAAACAGGAAAAGGAGGACATTGTTCAGCATTTCAGGTAAGTCTTATATATTTCAGCTGTCTGACTATTGCAGGAAGCTGAATATTAGCCTGGTATTGAACTCGTTTACACTAGCAATGAGTGGACCATGGCAGCTGTAATGAGGAACAGACACAGGATGAAAATGTGCAATGTTAGGAGACCCATCGGGAGAATAAGAAGGGTTTCCATATATTCCAAAGACGAAAATGCCCAAACATACCAGCAGAGGGCAGTCACTGACAGTCTCTTGGCTTTGTCGTACTGAAATTTCCACAGGGGAAGTAACGTTCCTTCTTGTTCCCTGAACTCATCGGCGGGATCCTCAAAATATTTAAAGTCTAAAAACAAATACAAAGATGGATGCAACAATGATACAGCTTAGCTAATAGTATTAATTAGATTGTAAGCTCTACAGAACAAAGACAAGAGACCGGCAGTTCGCTCGTCACTCTCTTGTCTGGCAGTTCAAATCGCCAGGTCTGCCCCAATTTATAGAGAGCCCGCACAGATTCTATAATAGATCCTATTATGAGAGCCGCATAGATCTATGCGGGCTCTCTATAAATAGGATCTGTGCGGGCTCTCTAAATAGGATCTGTGCGCACTGGCTTCGGGCTCTCTAAATAGGATCTGGGCGGGCTCTCATAAATGGTCTGTGCGGGCTCTCTATAAAAGGATCTGTGCGGGGCTCTCTATAAATAGGATCTGTGCGGGCTCTCTATAAATAGGATCTGTGCGGGCTCTCTATAAATAGGATTTGGGGGCTATCTATAATAGGATCTGTGCGGGCTCTCTATAAATAGGATCTGTGCGGCTCTCTATAAATAGGATCTGTGCGGGCTCTCTTATAAATAGGATCTGTGCGGCTCTCATAAATAGGATTGGTGCGGGCTCTCTATAAATAGGATCTGTGCGGGCTCTCTATAAATAGGATCTGCGGGCCTCTATAAATAGGATCTGTGCGGGGGGGCTTCTATAAATAGATCTGTGCGGGTCTCTATAAATAGGATCTGTGCGGGCTCTCTATAAATAGATCTGTGCGGGCTCTCTATAAATAGGATCTGCGGGCTCTCTATAAATAGGATCTATGGCGAGCTCCTATAAATAGGATCTGTGCGGGCTCTTATAAATAGGATCTAGCGGGCTCTCTATAAATAGGATCTGTGCGGGCTCTCTAAATAGGATCTGTGGGGCTCTTATAAATAGGATCTGTGCGGGCTCTCTCTATAGGATCGTGCGGGCTCTCTATAAATAGGATCTATGCGGGCTCTCTATAAATAGGATCTGTGCGGGCTCTCTATAATAGGATTGTGCGGGCTCTCTTTAAATAGGATCATGCGGGCTCTCTATAATAGGATCTGTGCGGCTCTCTATAAATAGGATCTGTGCGGGCTCTCTATAAATAGGATCTGTGCGGGCTCCATAAAATTTGAGGCATCTGTGCGGGCTCTCTATAATAGGATCTATGCGGGCTCTCTATAAATAGGATCTGTGCGGGCTCTCTATAAATAGGATCTGTGCGGGCTCTCTATAAATAGGATCTGTGCGGGCTCTCTATAAATAGGATCTGTGGGGGCTCTCTATAAATAGGATCTGTGCGGGCTCTCTATAAATAGGATCTGTGCGGGCTCTCTATAAATAGGATCTGTGCGGGCTCTCTATAAATAGATCTGGGGCTATCTAGAATAGATTCTGTGCGGGCTCTCTATAAATGGATTGTGCGGGCTCTATATAATAGGATCTGTGCGGGCCTCTCTATAAATAGGATCTGTGCGGGCTCTCTATAAATAGGATCTGTGCGGGCTCTCTATAAATAGGATCTGTGCGGGCTCTCTATAAATAGGATCTGTGCGGGCTCTCTATAAATAGGATCTATGCGGGCTCTCTATAAATAGGATCTATGCGGGCTCTCTATAAATAGGATCTGTGCGGGCTCTCTATAAATAGGATCTGTGGGGGCTCTCTATAAATAGGATCTATGCGGGCTCTCTATAAATAGGATCTAGCGGGCTCTATAAATAGGATATGTGCGGGCTCTATAAAAGGATCTATGCGGGCTCTCTCTAAAAATAGGATCTGGACGGGCTCTCTATAAATAGGATCTATGCGGGCTCTCTATAAATAGGATCTATGCGGGCTCCTTATAAATAGGATCTGTGCGGGCTCTCTATAAATAGGATCTATGCGGGCTCTCTATAAATAGGATCTGTGCGGGCTCTCATAAATAGGATCTATGCGGGCTCTCTATAAATAGGATCTATTATAGAATCTGTGCGGGCTCTCTATAAATAGGATCTTGCGGGCTCTCTATAAATAGGATCTATGCGGGCTCTCTATAAATAGGATCTATGCGGGCTCTCTATAAATAGGATCTATGTGGGCTTCCTATAGTAAATAGTAACAAAAAAGCATTATTTTATATTAAAGATTTCTTGATTTCCTCTGAATTGACCACCAATCACGGTGTTCAGCACTGACCTGTGCAATGTCATCGAATATATTCTGATCACCATTCGCTCCATTATTTTAAGGGATTTCTCCAGCTTACTGATGTCATCACTCTGCACAGGATAAAGGGGAGAATCAGAATTCTGTGTAATTAACTGGACTTACCCACAGGCCACAGGGGGGCGCTGTTAACCCACCTGCAACAAGGTAAATTGGTTTTATTGGATCTTTGCAATATACAATTGTAGAATATATTACCGTATATACTCGAATATAAACCGAGGTTTTCAGGCTTTAAAAAAAGCCTGAAAATCTTACCTCGGTTTATACTCGAGTCAATGTTTCTCCTACCTTGTTCAGGGGCCGCAAGATCTGCATCCTCACTCCACAGCCTCTGCGCATCCGGATGATGTCAGTAGTGACATCATCCGGATGCGCAGAGGCTGTGGAGCGAGGAGCGGATCGCGCGGCCGCCAGACAAGGTAGGAGAAACATTGACTCGAGTTATAAACCGAGTCAATCAATATAAATCAAGTTGAAAATTTATTAACGTTTCGGAACTGCCCAGTTCCGAGGTGTGCTCAGGACTATAGTGAGGTGTGCTCAGGACTATTCCTTTTATATATATATGTAGAATAAAGTATATTGAAATATAATAGTATATAGAAAAGTATTAAAGTAATAAGTTAATAAGTATATTAGGATATATGTAAAGTATATATAAAGTATTATTTAATGATATATATATATTAAAGTTTTTTAGTATTTTTAGTAATAAAATAGTATATATCGTATATATATATATAAAAGCAATAAAAGATATACGTATATATAAAGTATATAGAGTATATATAAAGTATATAAAGTATATATAGTATATATAGTATTTTTGTTTTTTTTGTATATTATTTAGTATATATAAGTATATAAAAATATATAGTATAATATATATATAAAGTAATAAAAGTATATAATAGATATGATAAAGTATAAAAGGATATAGTATATATAATAATCAGTTATATAGTTATATAAAGTATATAAAAGTATATAGTATATATAAGTAATAAAAATATATATAGTATATAGTATATATAGTATATATAAAGTGATAGTATATATAGTATATATAAGATATAAAGATACATAAGTATATATAAAGTATATAAAAGTATATAGTATATATAAAGTATATAAAAGTATATATAGTATATATAAAGTATATAAAAGTATATATAGTATATATAGTATATATAAAGTATATAAAAGTATATATAAAGTAAAGTATATATAGTATATATAAAGTATATATAGTATATATAGTAATATAAAGTATAAAATAATATAGTATATATAAAATAAAGTATATATAATATATATATAAAGTATATAAAAGTATATATACTATATATAAAGATATATAGTAATATAAAGATATAAAAGTAATATAGTATATAATAGTAATATATAAAAGTATATATAAAGTATATATAGTATATATAAAGTATATAAAAGTATATATAGTATATATAAAGTATATAAAAGTACAGGCATCAAACGTGCGGCCCTCCAGATGTTTGATAACTACAACTCCCAGCTCAGACCCCAAAGGCCCATGGTCAGCCCATCTCCTAAAAACTGCCACTGCTGGACCACGTGTGGCTCTCTAATGCTTTCTATATGTGTTGCTGTGGTGAGGCCCTTCGCTTAATTGTAGAGCCTGTTTATGCTACTTGAAAACTGGAAAGACAAAGTTATATCTGCTCCCCCCCCCCCAGCGTTCTCTACCTGATTATTGCTAACAGGGATTGCTGGGAATTGTAGTTTTCAAACATCCGGAGGCAGAGCCAGATTAAGACCAAATGGGCCCCACAAGTCAAATATTTGAGGCCCCTCTAATGTTCCATTACACAAATATCATATTGTTACTGTCATGTTATTCACACCACCAGCACAGCCCTGGCACCACCAGCGCATGATACCTCTGGCACCACCAGCGCATGATACCTCTGGCACCACCAGCGCATGATACCTCTGGCACCACCAGCGCATGATCCCCCCGCTACCAACACAAACAACAAATCTTTCCCCTTACAGCATTCAGCCCGCCTTCAAACAACCCACAACCCAGGTAGCAGGGTAGGGCTGGGCTGCTGGGTAATGAATGGCCACTGTAAGTCTCCACAGGCTCCACAATTCAAGACGCACTGGATACAGTTACAGACAGCGGGAAACCAGCAATGTAAGCACCCACATGACCACGCAGCAGGCACAGCAGCAGTGTCTGGTGCACGCCGTGGTCCGTGGCTCTGTGTGTACGGTAAGCAGCTCAGCTAATCTAACAGGCAGTACCACCAACCAATGACTGATGTCTGTGCTGATGGAAGCCCAGGTCGGGCCCCCTGCTGGAGTCTGGACGCATCATTTAAAGTCAGATACACAGACAAGACTTCAGACTTAATGGAGGGGCCAATGGGGGAGATCATTTCACCGCTCGGCCATTTAGAACTAACAATTCCTTTTTTAAATGCATTCTGCAGTCTGTAATGAATTCTTTGTCGCCAAGTAATAGACGTGTATTGTGATTGGCCCTGCAAATAGTACATTCCATGTGTGTTCAGTTTAAAGGGATAAAGGTGTGAATTCCTGCTCATTGGTCCACAGACAATTTCTTACAATTTCCATTTACCTGAAATTCCAAGGCTGTCAATTTGCGTCGATTGTGTACATTGTCTTCATTCTTGGAGACAGGAGCCTTCTGCTTGTCCTTCATCTTCTGCTGCTTCTTCAGCTCCTCCACGTAAATGTCGTAGATTTCCCACTGGGTGAGAAGAAAAGAGAATTTACTAGAAACAGTAACAGGCCATCTCTCTAGGGGGCAGTGTGCAGAGATTTCCTGATGCTGCAATTCTATTCCCAGGGCTGGATTTTCTGTTAGACACAGTAAGTGCATTGGGGCATTTTTCTCCCCACTGTTGGCACTTTAATTCGCAGAACATTGGGTTTTTGGGAATAGTAATAATAATAGATATGTTTCTAAGGCAGCACAGGAACTAGAGAAGTCTCAGGATCACGTAAAGTTACAGGTACCAATGTTCCCCTTACCTGATTGGCCGTTGCTGAAAACACTCTCGTTGGTGGAGGTTCTGTCTGACACTCCCGTTCCTGTAAGACAGAAGAGGAGTAATTCAGGGCTCAGCGTGGTTAGTAAACGTCATTACAGGCGACAATGTGCCGACCTACCCGCATGGGGTGTGTTGAAGGTTTGGACGCTCTCCGTGAAGTTGAAATGGTTGGTCAGTTTTCTATCTTTTCTGGGTTTTGGTGTTTCTTTCTCTTCCGAACACTCATCCTCTGTCCCCTAGGAAGAGAGACCACAGGACGTTAATGGAAGAGGCCGCCAGACACTGAATTATGGTTATTACAGGGATTACTTTTATTTTATAGGATATCATTGGCGGCCCTGAATTCTACAGCTATTTAAGGTTTACACATGGGAAAACGACAAACTAATAAGGATTGCAAATGTCTAACCAGATGCATAGCGATTCTGACACACGCCCTGTCAACACTCAAACATTAAAGGGGCCGTATTAAAAGGATGGTTATAAACCATAACAATGTAAACCATACGAGAGACACACACACAGTCAGTGGCATAACTAGAATCACTGCCCCCCCCCCAGCAAAGCTATAATGGGGACCCTCTACCTGCTTTATCTACAGTGATTTTCTGGGAGGGTCTAGGGAAAATAAGAAGATAGGGCCCCCCTGTCCTCTGGTTTTTACGCCAATTTGGCGTCCACAATGGGCCTTGGTTAGTGTTCTAGAATTCTACAACATCATATGGTGCCAAGAAAGAGGAAGGGAACTGGGGAAGGCACAGAGTCCAATGAGACTGGATAGACACAGAGGAGCCAATAATATTCACCGGTCTGTATAGGAGGGTGACAGGAAATAACCACATCTGCTGTTAAATATGAACCATGTATGACATATGCTTGGTGTAAAGGGGGACACCATTGAAATCCACAAAGATACATAGAGAATCCCATTAAATATTAATTCCCCGGGTCAGTGCCCCATATGCAGCTTGGGTACATTTTTGTCATTGGAAGGTTTGGGGATTTGATACCTGGTTAAGCACAGTACAGATCTGTCCAGGTCCTCACCCGGCTGGAACATGAAATTCAAGTGGAAGTGCAGTATAATTGTCCTATACACTGTGTGACCTTTAATACACTGCACAGGACACTCTCCCACTCACTATGTTATCTATGGACAGAATTATAGGGCAGTGAGTGTCTGTAACCTGCTGCTGGGGCGGTCAGTACCTGTGTATCAGTGGTCGCTTCTTTCTCTGACTCCTCCCTGGTTGGGTCACGGCGCTGTCACTCGGAGGGACCTCTGAGGAAGAGAGTGTTAGCGAGGGTCTGTCCGCTTGCCCAAATCAAACGACGCACAAAACAATCCCATCTGCACTATTTCTCAAGGGATTTCCGTGAATACACATGATAATAGATTTCAAGCTAATATAATTTATTATTATTCTATAATAACCCCTATCACATAGTTGTGTCTGTCACTGGAAACAATAACTTGTCATCTGCAGATTTTTCACATCTCGAAAATGCAAATTGATTTATCACTGCACAGCTCTGCTCAGGCAGGTCAAGAAAGGATCATCCAGCAGTGAGTGGCAAAGGAACGGGAGAGAAAGAAGAGACAGGAAACTAACACGTCATTCCCACTTGTCAACATTTAACTTGAGTAAAGACTCAATTTCTCGGGCACTGAGACTCACCTTCCAACACCCCCATTCGTAACTTCTGTCGACGGGCTTCATCCGAGTCCTTGTGCAGCATGTTCCCATCAAGGGAGAAGTGAATGGCTAGCTGATCCACAGAGCTGATTGGTTTGTAGGCTCGTTCCTACGGGAGACAAGGAGTGACACACAGTTCTAATGAGGAAATCTCTGTCCAATAATTCTGATTGGATCATGTGATCACCCCGGAGCAGAACAAGCTGGTCTCTGAGCTACAGGGAATATTTCTAGTTCAGCCTCATTGACCTGGACATGGTTGACTATCAGATACATCTAAGAAAGGTGAGACGGTTGGGGAATTTACATACTTGACACAGTCCCCAGTCTGGTATCTGCCTGTTGTCAATCAGACACATTATTATTACTATTTCCTAATACTCTTTATTGCCCCTTCCCTCTTAGCTCACTGCAAACAACGCATATTGTCGGACAGGTTATAATATCGGGTGCTGGGAGGGTAAATGAATTAAATGGTTACTTCTATTTCTAGAAACAGACGTGCGATTGTGACGCCTAAAGGTGCCCAAACTTCTATAGTAAAGAGATGGAGCGACCGACAGTGGTGCTGACGGCCTCAGATCCAGGTGCATTTCTTTAGAATGTGACAGTTTGGCTTTGATTAAAAAACTGGAACGTTTTGGGTTTAAAGGTTCTACCCAATAAAGGAAACGGGGTAAAAATGTCTGGAAATGGGGTAACCCTTCCATTAACACACGTCTCCTATACGCCCTGCATGTCTGGTAATGGGGTAACCCTTCCATTAACACAGTCTCCTATAACCCTGCCGCATGCTATTCTGGTAATGGGGTAACCCTTCCATTAACACACGTCTCCTATGCCCTGCATGTCTGGAAATGGGGTAACCCTTCCATAACACACGTCTCCTATATGCCCTGCATGTTGGAATGGGGTAACCCTTCCATTAACACACGTCTCCAATATGCCCTGCATGTCTGGTAATGGGGTAACCCTTCCATTAACACACGTCTCCAATATGCCCTGCATGTCTGGAAATGGGGTAACCCTTCCATTAGCACACGTCTCCAATATGCTGCATGTTGGTAATGGGGTAACCCCATTAACACACGTCTCCTATATGCCCTGCATGTCTGGAAATGGGGTAACCCTTCCATTAACAAACTCTCAATATGCCCTGCATGTCTGGTAATGGGGTAACCCTTCCATTAGCACACGTCTCCTATACGCCCTGCATGTCTGGAAATGGGGTAACCCTTCCATTAGCACACGTCTCCTATATGCCCTGCATGTCTGGAAATGGGGTAACCCTTCCATTAACACACGTCTCCTATACGCCCTGCATGTCTGGTAATGGGGTAACCCTTCCATTAGCACACGTCTCCTATATGCCCTGCATGTCTGGAAATGGGGTAACCCTTCCATTAACACACGTCTCCAATATGCCCTGCATGTCTGGTAATGGGGTAACCCTTCCATTAACACACGTCTCCTATACGCCCTGCATGTCTGGTAATGGGGTAACCCTTCCATTAGCACACGTCTCCAATATGCCCTGCATGTGGAAATGGGGTAACCCTTCCATAACACACGTCTCTATACGCCGCATGTCTGGTAATGGGGTAAAATTCCATTAACACACGTCTCCAACGCCTGCATGTCTGTTAATGGGGTAACCCTTCCATTAGCACACGTCTCCTATACGCCTGCATGTCTGGTAATGGGGTAACCCTTCCATTAACACACGTCTCCTATACGCCCTGCATGTCTGGAAATGGGGTAACCCTTCCATTAGCACACGTCTCCTATACGCCCTGCATGTCTGGAAATGGGGTAACCCTTCTCAATAGCACGTCTCCAATACCCTGCATGTCTGGTAATGGGGTAACCCTTCCATTAGCACACGTCTCCTATATGCCCTGCATGTCTGGAAATGGTAACCCTTCCATTAACACACGTCTCCTATATGCCCTGCATGTCTGGAAATGGTGGTAACCCTTCCATTAACAACGTCTCCAATATGCCCTGCAGTCTGGTAATGGGGGTAACCTTCCATAACACCGTCTCCTATATGCCCTGCATGTCTGGAAATGGGGTAACCCTTCCATTAACACACGTCTCCAATATGCCCTGCAAGTCTGGGAATGGGGTAACCCTTCACATACACACGCTCCTATATGCCCTGCATGTCTGGTAATGGGGTAACCCTTCCATTAACACACGTTCCTATACGCCCTGCATGTCTGGTAATGGGGTAACCCTTCCATTAACACACGTCTCCTATACGCCCTGCATGTCTGGAAATGGGGTAACCCTTCCATTAACACACGTCTCCAATATGCCCTGCATGTCTGGTAATGGGGTAACCCTTCCATTAACACACGTCTCCTATACGCCCTGCATGTCTGGTAATGGGGTAACCCTTCCATTAACACACGTCTCCTATACGCCCTGCATGTCTGGTAATGGGGTAACCCTTCCATTAACACACGTTCCTATACGCCCGCATGTCTGGAAATGGGGTAACCCTTCCATTAACACACGTCTCCATACGCCTGCATGTCTTGGTAATGGGGTAACCCTTCCATTAACACACGTCTCATACGCCCTGCATGTCTGGAAATGGGGTAACCCTTCCATTAACACGTCTCCTATATGCCCTGCATGTCTGGAAATGGGGTAACCCTTCCATTAGCACACGTCTCCTATATGCCCTGCATGTCTGGAAATGGGGTAACCCTTCCATTAGCACACACCCTATAGCCCTGCATGTCTAAATGAATGTCTTAGGTCAAAATTGTAGGAGATACAGACAAAGATGGTGATGACAGATATGAAAGGTAGAAGGGATAACCCCCCAGTACAGACAGGTCTCGACAGCAGTCAGGGACATCAGGTGCTCACCCAGTCACCAGATCAAATGTCAAGACAGGTCGCACGTCCGGGTAACCTCCCCGTAACAGGACAGGGTCAGACAGGGTAACTCCCCAGTACAGGACAGGTCAGACAGGGTAACCTCCCAGTACAGGACAGGTCAGGCAGGGAACCTCCCAGTACAGGACGGTCAGACAGGGTAACCTCACCCAGTACAGGACAGGTAGACAGGGTAACCTCCCCAGTACAGGACAGGTCAGACAGGGTAACCTCCCCAACAGGACAGGTCAGAAGGGTAACCTCCCAGTACAAAGGTCAGACAGGGGAATCCCCAGTACAGACAGTCGACAGGGTAACCTCCCCAGTACAGGACAGGTCAGACAGGGTAACCTCCCCAGTACAGGACAGGTCAGACAGGGTAACCTCCCCAGTACAGGACAGGTCAGACAGGGGTAACTCACAGTACAGGACAGGTCAGACAGGGGAACCTCACCAGTACAGGACAGGTCAGACAGGGTAACCTCACCAGTACAGAGTACAGGAGTCAGAAAGGGTAACTCCCCAGTACAGGACAGGTCAGACAGGGTAACACTCCCAGACAGGACAGGTCAGAAGGGGAACTCCCAGTATAAGGACAGGTCAGACCTGGGAACCTCACCAGTACAGGACAGGTCAGACAGGGAACCTCCAGTACAGGACAGGTCAGACTGGGAACCTGGGCGCTCCCCAGTACAGTGACAGGTCAAACGAGACAGGGGAACCTCCAGTACAGGACAGGTCAGACAGGGAAAATCCCCAGTACAGGACAGGTCAGACAGGGTAACCTCCCAGTAAGACAGGCAGACAGGGAACTCTACAGGAAGGTCAGCGGGTAACCTCCCCAGTACAGGACAGGTCAGACAGGGTAACCTCCCAGTACAGGACAGGTCAGACAGGGAACCTCCCAGTACAGGACAGGTCGTAGACAGGGGAACCTCCAGTACAGGACAGGTCAGACAGGGAACCTCACCAGTACAGGACAGGTCAGACAGGGGGGAACCTCACCAGTACAGGAACAGTAGACAGGGTAACCTCACCAGTACAGACAGGTCAGGACAGGACAGGACGGTAACTCCCAGTACAGAGACAGGTCAGACAGGGAACCTCCCCAGTACAGGACAGGTCAGAGCAGAGGGTAACCTCCCCAGTACAGGACAGGTCAGACAGGGTAACTCCCCAGTACAGGACAGGTCTCAGACAGGGAACCTCACCAGTACAGGACAGGTCAGACAGGGTAACCTCACCAGTACAGGACAGGTCAAGACCGGGTAACTCACCAGTACAGGACAGGTCAGACAGGGTAACCTCCCCAGTACAGGACAGGTCAGACAGGGTAACCTCCCCAGTACAGGACAGAGTCAGACAGGGTAACCTCCCAGTACAGGACAGGTCAGACAGGGAACCTCCAGTACGGAAGGTCGACGGGAACCTCCCAGTACAGGACAGGTCAGACAGGGGAACCTCACCAGTACAGGACAGGGCAGACAGGGGGAACCTCACCAGTACAGGACAGGTCAGACAGGGTAACCTCACCAGTACAGGACAGGTCCACTAGACAGGGTAACCTCCCCAGTACAGGACAGGTCAGACAGGGAAAACTCCCAGTACAGACAGGTCAGACAGGGTAACCTCACCAGATACACCGAGTACAGGAAGGTCAGACGGGGAACCTCACCAGTACAGGACAGGTCAGACAGATGGGGAACCTCACCAGTACAGGACAGGAGGACAGGGAACCTCACCAGTACAGGACAGGTCAGACTGGGGTAACCTCACCAGTACAGGACCAGGTCAGGACAGGAATCTACCAGACAGGAAGGTCAGCAGGGGAACCTCACCAGTACAGGGACAGGTCAGACAGGGAACCTCACCAGTACAGGACAGGTCAGACTGGGGACCTCACCAGTACAGGACAGGTCAGACAGGGTAACCTCACCAGTACAGGACAGGTCAACGGGAACCTCACCAGTACAGGACAGGTCAGACAGGGGAACCTCACCAGTACAGGACAGGTGACAGGGGAACCTCACCAGTACAGGACAGTCAGAAGGGGAACCTCCCAGTACAGGACAGGTCAGACAGGGTACCTCACCAGTACAGGACAGGTCAGACAGGGGAACCTCACCAGTACAGGACGGTAGACAGGGGAACCTCACCAGTACAGGACAGGTCAGACAGGGGAACCTCACCAGTACAGGACAGGTCAGACAGGGGAACCCACAGTACAGGACAGGTCAGGCAGGGTAACCTCACCAGTACAGGACAGGTCAGACAGGGGAAACCTACACAGTACAGGACAGGTCAGACAGGGAACCTCACCAGTACAGGACAGGTCAGACGGGAACCTCACAGTACAGGACAGGTCAGGAGGGGAACCTCACCAGTACAGGACAGGTCGACAGGGGAACTCACCAGACAGGAAGTCAGACAGGGAACCTCACCAGTACAGGACAGGTCAGGAGGGGAACTCACCAGTACAGGACAGGTCAGACAGGGTAACCTCACCAGTACAGGACAGGTCAGACGGGGAACCTCACCAGTACAGGACAGGTCAGACAGGGGAACCTCACCAGTACAGGACAGGTCAGGCAGGGTAACCTCACCAGTACAGGACAGGTCAGACAGGGTAACCTCCCCAGTACAGGACAGGTCAGACAGGGTAACCTCCCCAGTACAGGGACAGGTCAGACAGGGTAACCTCCCCAGTACAGGACAGGTCAGACAGGGTAACCTCACCAGTACAGGACAGGTCAGACAGGGGAACCTCACCAGTACAGGACAGGTCAGACAGGGTAACCTCACCCAGTACAGGACAGGTCAGACAGGGGAACCTCACCAGTACAGGACAGGTCAGACGGGGAACAACTCACCAGTACAGGACAGGTCAGAAGGGGAACCTCACCAGGACAGGACAGGTCAGACAGGGAACCTCACCAGTACAGGACAGGTCAGACAGGGGAACCTCACCAGTACAGGACAGGTCAGACAGGGGAACCTCACCAGTACAGGACAGGTCAGACAGGGTAACCTCACCAGTACAGGACAGGTCAGACAGGGGAACCTCACCAGTACAGGACAGGTCAGACAGGGTAACCTCCCCAGTACAGGACAGGTCAGAAGGGAACCCACAGTACAGGACAGGACAGACAGGGGAACCTCACCAGTACAGGACAGGTCAGACAGGGTAACCTCACCAGTACAGGACAGGTCAGACGGGGAACCTCCCCGTACAGGACAGGTCGAAGGCGGTAACCTCACCAGTACAGGACAGGTCAGACAGGGGAACCTCACCAGTACAGGACAGGTCAGACAGGGGTAACCTCACCAGTACAGGACAGAGTCACGACTGGGGAACTCACCAGTACAGGACAGGCAGGACAGGGGTAACCTCCCCAGTACAGGACAGGTCAGGCAGGGAACCTCACCCGTACAGGACAGGTCAGACAGGGGACCTCACCAGTACAGGGAGGTCAGACAGGGTAACCTCACCAGTACAGGACAGGTCAGACTGGGGAACCTCACCAGTACAGGACAGGTCAGACAGGGTAACCTCACCAGTACAGGACAGGTCAGACAGGGGAACCTCACCAGTACAGGACAGGTCAGGCAGGGGAACCTCACCAGTACAGGACAGGTCAGACAGGGTAACCTCACCAGTACAGGACAGGTCAGATAGGGTAACCTCCCCAGTACAGGACAGGTCAGACAGGGTAACCTCACCAGTACAGGACAGGTCAGACAGGGTAACCTCACCAGTACAGGACAGGTCAGACTGGGGAACCTCACCAGTACAGGACAGGTCAGACAGGGTAACCTCACCAGTACAGGACAGGTCAGACAGGGTAACCTCACCCAGTAAGGACAGGTCAGACTGGGGAACCTCACCAGTACAGGACAGGTCAGGCAGGGTAACCTCACCAGTACAGGACAGGTCAGACAGGGGAACCTCACCAGTACAGGACAGGTCAGACAGGGTAACCTCACCAGTACAGGACAGGTCAGACAGGGTAACCTCACCAGTACAGGACAGGTCAGACAGGGGAACCTCACCAGTACAGGACAGGTCAGACTGGGGAACCTCACCAGTACAGGACAGGTCAGACAGGGTAACCTCACCAGTACAGGACAGGTCAGACAGGGGAACCTCACCAGTACAGGACAGGTCAGACTGGGGAACCTCACCAGTACAGGACAGGTCAGGCAGGGTAACCTCATCCAACAGGACAGGTCAGACGGTAACCTCACCAGTACAGGACAGGTCAGACAGGGGAACCTCACCAGTACAGGACAGGTCGGACTGGGGAACCTCACCAGTTACAGGAAGGTCAGACAGGGAACCTCACCCAGACAGGACAGGTCAGACAGGGTAACCTCACCAGTACAGGACAGGTCAGACTGGGGAACCTCACCAGTACAGGACAGGGCAGGCAGGGTAACCTCACCAGTACAGGACAGGTCAGACAGGGGAACCTCCACAGTACAGGACAGGTCAGACAGGGGTAACCTCACAGTACAGGACAGGTCAGACTGGGGAACCTCACCAGTACAGGACAGGTCAGACTGGGTAACCTCACCAGTACAGGACAGGTCAGACTGGGTAACCTCACCAGTACAGGACAGGTCAGACAGGGGAACCTCACCAGTACAGGACAGGTCAGGCAGGGTAACCTCACCAGTACAGGACAGGTCAGACTGGGGAACCTCACCAGTACAGGACAGGTCAGACAGGGTAACCTCACCAGTACAGGACAGTAGATTGGTTCTTACTTTATAGCTGTAGCGGATAATGTTCTGTGGAGCGTGAGGGTTGGCGGTGGTCAATATCCGTGTGAATTCTTCATTCAGTTCCTTGAAAGATAAACATATAAATAAAGGAATTACCCAGTAGGACACTCACACTGTCTGTGTTACCATTTCATTTCATATAAACAATTCCAACTCTGCAGTCCTGTTAGTACAGGATGTATTAGCCAATAGAATGTATTACATTCCCATTAGAGAACTTCTCCTGTACAATATTAAAATGGAGGTGACACTAGCGTTGGACTAGCTGGGAGGACACACCCCTAGGAATAATACATTCGCACTTACTGCTTCTGATAGTTGCAGTTGGCCTTCGGGCTTCACAAGACTTCTGGGCTGAGTCCAATCTTCAGCGCCGTCCCCAACATCCGTCAAATCATCTTCATCCTGATAAAGAAACAACGTCTCAGATCATCAAACAAACAGACCCTCACTTTACTGCCCATTCACTATGCACCAGGGGAGGGACTTCTGGAGAATCAGGATAGTGTTATGGAATCCCAGGAAGACAATTGGCAGACTGATAGCTTATAATAATAGCTTATAATAATAGCTTATAATAATAGCTTATGATAATAGCTTATCAGGACAGCTATAGGCAAAATTACATTTTCTTGTTTTAAATCCCATAAACTATTTAAATGTCAAGCTTTTCTAATTGATAATAAACCATATGCACAAGTTTGAAATCAGTGATTCCTTTCCTACACAAAGCCCTGTAACGTCTCATTCACCCTCCCTCTCCATAGCACTGGGGTATAGAGAACTGCTTATTGTACAGTGTGTGCAGGGAGGTAAACTGAGCATGTCTGTACCAGTGGTAGAGGGTAGGGTAAAGAAGGTTTGCAAAATGACCTAACTGAGAGGAATCCTGTAAATACAATAAATAAAATGCTAACGATCTGACAAACAATGGTAACTGCCTGTATTGGTCAATTAAAGAAAAACTGTGGTCTCTCGACAAGTAGGGTTAGGCTGTAGCCTGTGAGAAACTATACTGTGAACAATGTTTAAACTTACTGCTTCCAGTAGCTTGATTGACATCGCCTGACTGAGTTTGCTCACTAAAGTCTTAATGCTGGGAAGGGGGGATAATTAATGCAGGCAGAGACTGGTCACATTGCTACAAGCTGCTGAAAACAGGAAGTGTTCGGGAAGATATATTGCCAAACCTTTCCAGCAATATAACGACTCACAAATTATACTAAGAGATGTGATCCAGGGTTCATAGTAAAGGCTCGGAGACCACAGGGTCCTTTAAGGAAATATGTTCCACTTTACATCATATTTATATTCAGCTTCGTGTATCATTGTCCCCTGTGCATTTCTCACCCTTTACACCAATGTCTGACTGCAAAATGGAAAAGAAGCAAAATAGTCAGGAAAGAGTGAAGCATACAGGCAGTATCAGTAAGCATCTCGCAGGAAGCCAGGAGCAACGGAGAAAGAAAGCAGGGAGACAAACATAGAAGAATAAAACAGGGTGAGAATTGTTCTAGAACAGAGTGAGGATGAAGATGGAGCCAGGTAAATGTACATTGAACTATTAGTGCGTTTATTTACAAGGATCTACAGTAGCAAATCTAGGAAAATCTGTCTCTCGGCCTCACTCACCTTCTTTTTGGCTACGGCCTTTAAAGGTTTCAGGATATTTTGCTTCTGATTCTGAACTGCTGGAGGAGCCACATTCTGGAAAGGAATTAGATTGCTAGAGATCACACTAATGTAACTAAACAAGCCACGTGGTCATGCAGGAGACATCGGGGTGTAAAGACAAACTATATGGGATGCAGGGAAGGAATCAGCAGGGTTTCTATATAGAACTATCCTATTATTTAACATAAGAAATAACAGAAAAAGCTCCAGTGACTTAAACTAGAACTAAAGTGACAATATAATGGATATAACTGGATATTCTTGAAAATTCTCTAGAATCCCTCTTACTACCAGAGCTGTCATGTAACTACCGGGTTGGCCGTCTGTGATATCGTAGTAAAGCTGGGTACACACTGTATCAATCTGTAAGATTCTGTCCATCTGGCTATGCACTGTCCCTATATAAAGTCTATATAAGGTATAGGTGTCTATAGGCTGAGTGTTCAGAACGGACATGCTCCCACAACCACAGACAGCTACCTATACATGCAGTGCGCATGCCAAACTTCTCCTGGAGGGAAGACAGGAGGCCGTCCTATACGGACTCTGCTAACCTCCTGCTGCCCAGTTTTTGGAACTTTGGGGGGGGGATTACAGGAGAACCATATGGAGCTGGGATGTGAGGTAAGGATTTTTACACACTACATTGTGGGGCCAGTAGTGGGTTAAATTATTGTTTGGGGGGTGGACATGCCCTTTAATCAATGCCAGTGGAGCCCAGAAAGAAGATGGAAGAAACTTACCTTTCGCACAATCCTCCGCTGTCACACTGACAGGTCCAGACAGGTGCTTCCTGGTTCTGATTAGCTATAGTGCGATAATGCACGCTATGGTTAATCAGAACCAGGAAGCAGTCAGGAATTTCAATGGCACAGCTCCTTAACCTCCCAGTCTTCAATCAATACATTAAAAGGATAGATCGCTTTTGCAGTGAACTATTCCTTTAAACAAATAGAACAATAGAAGAATATGAATAGCAAAGTTTCTTCACCAGATCCTGCCCATAGAGGGAGTCTGTGCAATGGACAATTTACCATTTTCTGTCTGGATGCCATAGTTATGTCAGTCACACGTCAAATCCTCTAAGCTCACACTATAGAGAAAAACAAAAACATTAGTGGCCATGGATGTTCATATGTACAAGGTAATACATACACAATCATACATGTCATATGTACAAGGTAATACATACACAATCATACATGTCATATGTACAAGGTATACATACACAATCATACATGTCATATGTACAAAGGTTCCATACCAATCATACATGTCTATGTACATGTAATACATACACATCATACATGTCATTTGTTACAAGGTAATACATACCATCATACATGTCATATGTCCACAGGTAATACATACACAATCATACATGGTCATATGTACAAGGTAATACATACACATCACATGTCATAGTACAAGGTATCTACACAATATACATGGTCATATGTACAAGGTAATACTACACAATCCATACATGTCTATGTACAGGTAATACATACCAACATACATGTCCATATTCAAAGGTAATACATACACAATCCATACATGTCATAGTTACAAGGTAATACATCACACATCATACATGTCTATGTACAAGTAATACCATACACAATCATACATGTCCATATGTACACGGTAATACATACACAATTCATACCTGTCATATGTACAAGGTAATACATACAATCATACATGTCATATGTACAAGGTAAGACATACACATCATACATGTCAATATGTACCAGGTACATACATACACAATCATACATGTCCATAAGTAACAGGTAATACATACACACTCATACATGTCATATGTACAAGGTAATACATACCACAATCATACATGTCATATGTACAAGGTAATACATACACAATCATACCATTTCTATGTACAAGGTAATACTACACAATCATACATGTCATATGTACAGGTAACCATACACAATCATACATGTCATATGTGTACAAGGTAATACATAACAACATACATGTCCATATGTACAAGGTAATCAGTACACAATCATACATGTCATATGTACAAGGTAATACATACAACAATCATACATGTCATATGTACAAGGTAATACATACAAACATCATACATGTCATATGTTACAAGGTAATACATACACAATATACATGTCATTTACAAGGTAACCATACACAATCATACATGTTATGTACAGGTAATACATACCAATCATACATGTCATATGACAAGGTTAATAACAATACACAATCATACTGTCATATGTACAAGGTAATACATACACACAATCATACATGTCATATGTACAAGGTAATACATACACAATCATACATGTCATATGTACAAGGTAATACATACACAATCATACATGTCAATCTGTACAAGGTAATACATACACAATCATTCATGTCATATGTACAAGGTAACATACAAATCATACATTCATCTGTACAAGTAATACCATACAACAATCATACATGTCATATGTACAAGGTATACATACACAATCATACTGTCACTAGTACAAGGGTAATACATACACAACATACATGTCATATGTACAAGGTAATACTACACAATCATACATGTCATATGTACAAGGTAATACATACACATTCATACATGTCATAATACTTTCACAATGTAAGTAATACATACACAATCATACATCATTGTACAGTTAATCATACACATCATACATGTCATATGTACAAGGTTACATACACAATCATACATGTCCATGTACAAGGTACTACATACCAATCATACATGTCATATGTACAGGTAATCATACACCATCAACATGCATATGTACAAGGTAATCAGTACACAATCATACATGTCATATGTACAGGTAACATACACAATCATACATTTCATATGTACAAGGTAATACATACACAATCATACATGTCATATGTACAAGGTATACATACACAATCATACATGTCATATGTACAGGTAATACATACACATCATACATGTCATATGTACAAGGAAGATAATACACAATCATACATGTCATATGTCCAAGGTAATCCATACACAATCATACTGTCCATATGTCCAAGGTAATACATCACACATCATACATGTCATACGGTTACAAGGGTAATACATACACAATCATACATGTCATATGTACAAGGTAATACACCAACAATCATACATGTCATATGTACAAGGTTAATACATACACAATCATACCATGTCTATGTACAAGGTATACATACACAATCATACATTCATATGTACAAGGTAACATACACATCATACATGTCATATGTACAGGTATACACAATCATAATGTCATATGTCCAAAGGTAATACATACACAATCATACATGTCCTATGTACAAGTTAATACATCACAATCATACATGTCATATGTACAAGGTATACATACCAATCATCATGTCCCATATGTACAAGGTAATACATACACAATTCATACATGTCATATGTACAGAGTAATACATACAACATCATACATGTCATATGTACAAGGTAATACATACACAATCATACATGTCATATGTACAAGGTAATACATACACAATCATACGTCACAATAGAAAAGCAAAATGTTAAAAACTAAGAAAAGAGATCATTACCATGGAAACCGAACAATTTAGTTTTGGTAAAATAACACAGTAGTGGAAAAAGAACACACATTTACCTAGTCCAACCTTTATACCCTACATCTAGTCCAACCTTTATACCCTACATCTAGTCCAACCTTTATACCCTACATCTAGTCCAACCTTTATACCCTACATCTTCTAGTCCAACCTTTATACCATACCCTACATCTAGTCCAACCTTTATACCCTACATCTAGTCCAAACCTTTATACCCTACATCTAGTCCAACACCTTTTACCCTACATCTAGTCCAACCTTTATACCCTACATCTAGTCCAACCTTTATACCCTACATCTAGTCCAACCTTTATACCCTACATCTAGTCCAACCTTTATACCCTACATCTAGTCCAACCTTTATACCCTACATCTAGTCCACCCTTTATACACCTACACTCTAGTCCAAACCTTTATCCCCTACATCTAGTCCACAACCTTTATAACCCTACATCTAGTCCTAACCTTTATACCCTACATCTAGTCACTACCTTTAATACCCTACATCTAGTCCAACCTTTATACCCTACTCTAGTCCACCTTTATACCCTACATCTAGTCCACCTTTATAACCCACAATCTATGTCCAACCTTTATACCCTACAATCTAGTCCAACCTTTTATTACCCCTACATCTAGTCCAACCTTTATCCCAACTTCCACCTTAATACCCTACATCTAGTCCAACAACCTTTATACCCTACATCTAGTCCAAAACCTTTATACCCCACATCTAGTCCCACCTTATACCCTACATCCATAGTCCAACCTTTATAGCCCTACATCTCTCCAACCTTTATATTACCCCTACATCTAGTCCAACCTTTATACCTACATCTAGTCCACCTTTATAACCCTACATCAGTCCAACCTTATACCCTACATCTAGTCCAACCTTTATACCCTACATCTAGTCCAACCTTTATACCCTACTAATCTAGTCCAACCTTTATACCCTACATCTAGTCCACCTTTATACCCTACTCTATCCCTAACCCTTATACCCTACAGCTGTCCAACTTTATACCCTACATCTAGTCCAACCTTTATACCCTACATCTAGTCCAACCTTTATACCCTACATCTAGTCCAACCTTACATCTAGTCCAACCTTTATACCCTACATCTAGTCCAACCTTTATACCCTACATCTAGTCCAACCTTTATACCCTACATCTAGTCCAACCTTTATACCCTACATCAGTCCAACCTTATACCCTAATCTAGTCCAACCTTATACCCTACTCTAGTCCACCTTTATACCCTACCTCTATCCACCTTATACCCTACTCTAGTCCAACCTTTATACCCTACATCTAGTCCAACCTTTATACCCTACATCTAGTCCAACCTTTATACCCTACACTAGTCCCAACCTTTTATACCCTACATCTAGTCCAACCTTTATACCCACATCTAGCCACCTTTATCCCTACATCTAGTCCAACCTTTATACCCTACATCTAGTCCAACCTTTATCCCCGACATCTAGTCCCAACCTTTATACCTACATCTAGTCCAACCTTTATACCCTACATCTAGTCCAACCTTTATACCCTACATCTAAGTCCAACCTTTATACCCTACACTTCTAGTCCAACCTTTATACCCTATCAAAACATCATCAACCTTATACCCTACATCTAGTCCAACCTTATACCCTAACATCTAGTCCTACCTTTATTCCCTACATCTAGTCCAACCTTTATACCCTACTCTAGTCCAACCTTTATTACCTACATCTAGTCCAACCTTTATACCCTACATCTAGTCCAACCTTTATACCCTACATCTAGTCCAACCTTTATACCCTACATCTAGTCCCAACCTTTATACCCTACATCTAGTCCACCTTTATACCCTACATCTAGTCCAACCTTTATACCCTACACTAGTCCAACCTTTATACCCTACATCTAGTCCTACCTTTATACCCTACATCTAGTCCTACCTTTATACCCTACATCTAGTCCAACCTTTATACCCTACATCTAGTCCAACCTTATACCCTACATCTAGTCCAACCTTATACCCTACATCTAGTCCAACCTTTATACCCTACATACATCTAGTCCAACCTTTATACCCTACATCTAGTCCAACCTTTATACCCTACATCTAGTCCAACCTTTTATAACCCTACACATCTATCCAACCTTTATACCCTACATCTAGTCCCACATTTATACCTACATCTATCCAACCTTTTATACCCTACATCTAGTCCAACCTTTATACCCACTCTAGTCCAACCTTTAAACCCTACATCTAGTCCAACCTTATACCCTACATCTATCCAACCTTTATACCCTACATCTAGTCCAACCTTATACCCTACATCTAGTCCCAACCTTTATACCTACTCTAGTCCAACCTTTATCCCTACTCTAGTCCAACCTTTATACCCTACATCTAGTCCAACCTTTATACCCTACATCTAGTCCAACCTTTATACCCTACTCTAGTCCAACCTTATACCCTACAATCTAGTCCAACCTTTATACCTCCATCTAGTCCAACCTTTATAACCCTAACATCTAGTCCAACCTTTATACCCTACATCTAGTCCACCTTTATACCCTACATCTAGCAACCTTTATACCCTACATCTAGTCCAACCTTTATACCCTACATCTAGTCAACTACCACATCTGTCCAACCTTTATTACCCTACATCTAGTCCAACCTTTATACCCTACATCTAGTCCAACCTTATACCCTACATCTAGTCCAACCTTTATACCCTACATCTAGTCAACCTTTATACCACTTTACACCTTTAACCTACATCTATCCAACCTTTATAACCCTACATCTATGTCCAACCTTTATACCCTACATCTAGTCCAACTTTATACCCAACATCTATTCCAAACCTTTATACCCTACATCGATCCAACCTTATACCCACTCAGTCCAACCTTTATACCTACATCTAGTCCAACCTTTATACCCTACATCTAGGTCCAACCTTATAACCCTACATCTAGTCCAACCTTTAACCCTACATCTAGTCCAACCTTTATACCCTACATCAGTCCAACCTTATACCCTACATCTAGTCCCACTTTATACCCTACATCTATCCAACCTTTATTACCCTACATCTAGTCCAACCTTTATAACCCTACATCTAGTCCAACCTTTATACCCTAACCCTACATCTAGTCCAACCTTTATTTACCCTACATCTAGTCCAACCTTTATACCCTACATCTAGTCCAACCTTTATCCCTACCTCTAGTCCACCTTTATCCTAACTCTAGTCCACTTATACCCTACATCTAGTCCAACCTTATATACCTACATCTAGTCCAACCTTTATACCTCTACATCTAGTCCAACCTTACCCTACATCTAGTCCAACCTTTATACCCTACATCTAGTCCAACCTTTATACCCTACATCTAGTCCACCTTTATACCCTACATCTAGTCAACCTTATACCCTACATCTAGTCCAACCTTTATACCCTACATCAGTCAACCACTTGTACCCTACTCTAGTCCCCTTATACCCTACACTATCCACCTTTATACCTACTCTAGTCAACCTTTATACCCTACATCTAGTCCAACCTTTATACCCAAACATCTAGTCCAACCTTTATACCATACATCTAGTCCACCTTATACCCACTCTAGTCCAACCTTTAATACCCTACATCTAGTCCAACCTTTATACCCTACATCTAGTCAACCTTTATACCCTACATCTAGTCCAACCCTTTTATACCCTACATCTAGTCCAACCTTTATACCCTACATCTAGTCCAACCTTTATACCCTACATCTAGTCCAACCTTTATACCCTAACATCTAGTCCAACCTTTATAACCCTACATCTAGTCCAACCTTTATAACCTACATCTAGTCCAACCTTTTACCCTACATCTAGTCCAACCTTTATACCCTACATCTAGTCCAACCTTTATCCCTACTCTATTCACCTTTATACCCTACATCTAGTCCACCTTTATACCCTAATCTGTCCAACTTATACCCTACATCTAGTCCAACCTTTATAACCTAACATCTAGTCCAACCTTTTACCCTACATCTAGTCCACCTTTATACCCTACATCTAGTCCAACCTTTATACCCTACATCTAGTCAACCTTTATACCCTACATCTAGTCCAACTTATCCTATTATCACCTTACCCTACATCTAGTCCAACCTTTATACCTACATCTAGTCCAACCTTTATACCCTCATCTAGTCCAACTTTGATACCCTACATCTAGTCCAACCTTTATTACCCTACATCTAAGTCACAACCTTTATACCCTACATCTGTCCAACCTTTATACCCTACATCTGTCCCCTTTCTATCCCTACATCATCCAACCTTTATACCCTACATCTAGTCCAACCTTTATACCTACATCTAGTCCAACCTTTATCCCATACATCTAGTCCAACCTTTATACCTACATCTAGTCCACCTTATACCCTACATCTAGTCAACCTTTATACCCTACACCTCTAGTCCAAACCTAACCTTATACCTACATCTAGTCACCTTTATACCCTACATCTAGTCCACCTTTATACCCTACACTAGTCCAACCTTTATACCCTACATCTAGTCCAACTTTATACCCTACATCTAGTCAACCTTTATCCCTACATCTATCCACCTTATATACCTACATCTAGTCCAACCTTTAATACCCTACATCTAGTCCAACCTTTATACCTACTATCTAGTCCAACCTTTATACCCTACATCTAGTCCAACCTTTATACCCTACATCTAGTCCAACCTTTATACCTACTCTAGTCCAACTTTATACCCTACATCTATCCATACCTTTATACCCTACATCTAGTCCAACCTTTATACCCTACATCTAGTCCAACCTTTATACCCTACATCTTGTCCAACCTTAATACCCTACATTAGTCCAACCTTTATACCCTACATCTAGTCCAACCTTTATACCCTCATCTAGTCCAACCTTTATACCCTACATCTAGTCCACCTCTTATAACCACATCTAGTCCACCCTTTATACCCTACATCAGTCCAACTTTATCCTACATCTAGTCCAACCTTTATACCCTACATCTAGTCCAAACTTATACCCTACATCTAGTCCAACCTTTATACCCACATTAGTCAACTTATACCCTACATCTAGTCCAACCTTTATACCCTAGTCACTTTCTACATTGTCCAACCTTTATACCTAATCTAAGTCCAACCTTTATACCCTACATCTAGTCCAAACCTTATACCCACATCTAGTCCAACCTTTAACCCTACATTATCAGATATCCAACCTTTATCCCTACATCTAGTCCAACCTTATACCTACATCTAGTCCACCTTTATAACCCTACATCTAGTCCACCTTTATACCCTCATCTAGTCCAACCTTTATACCTACATCTAGTCCACCTTTATACCCTACATCTAGTCCAAACCTTTATACCCTACATCTAGTCCAACCTTTATACCCTACATCATCCAACCTTTTTACCCTACATCTAGTCCAACCTTTATACCCTACATCTAGTCAACCTTTATACCACCTACAACTCTAGTCAACCTTTAGACCGACATCTTAGTTTCCCCAAAACCTTATTACCCTACATCTAGTCCACATCTGCTTTTCTAACAGTTACATAACATATTACTGGAGGTTATATAAGGAGATAAATCCATCTAGTCCAACCTTTATACCCTACCCATAATGTCTGTATAACAGTTATTACTATAAGAGTATTGGAGGTTGTAAATAAAGACAATCTCCATCTAGGTCCAACCTTTATCCCTACCCATAATGTCGTTAACGTTACATCAGTAACATAAGTATTGGAGGTGAGAGAAAACATACGCCATCTAGTCCAACAACTGTTATACCTACCCATATGTCTGTATAACAGTTACCAGTAACATAGTAGTGGAGGTTGTAAAAGACATACGCGCTACGTCCAACCTTTATACCCTACCCAATAGGCTGATAACAGTTACAGTAGTAACATAGGTTGGAGGGTTGTTGGGGATGAAAACATGACGTCCTAGCTAGTGCCAACCTTGTATACCCTACCATAGAGCTGTTCAGGGACAGTGACGAATACATAGTTGGAGGTTGGAAAAGAAACAGCGTGCCATCCAGGTCCCAACCTAACCCGCCCCAAACTGTCTTAAACAGGTAGCTGTACATAGTATTTGGAGGTGTATAAAGGATTACATACGTCCATCTAGTCAACTTTTATACCTCACAGTAATGGCTGTATGAACATACTCGTAGTAACAATTATTGGACGAGTTGAATATAAAAGGACAAAGTCTACGACAACCTTTACCTGCCATATCTAAGGTTACACGCAATATATGAGGTGATAAGCTACGCTAAACCTATCCCATACGCATTTGTATAACAGTTTACACTAGTAACATAGTATTGGGAGGTTGTATATAAGACATAACGTCCATCTAGTCCACATTTGGGGGAATACCCCTACCCTACATCGTCTGTTAAACGGATGTACATGTAACATAGTAATTACGGAGGGTGTATAAAGCCATACGTCATCTAGTCCAAACCTTTATACCCTACCATAAGTCGTCTAACGGGTACATCGTAACATAGGTTGGAATGGAGTTGTATAAAGACATACGTCCTCTAGTCAACCTTTATACACCCCAAATGTCTGATAACAGTTACATAGTACATTATTGGAGGTGTATAAAGACATAACGTCCATCTAGTCCAACCTTATACCCTAACCATAGTCATGATCTGTATAACAGTTACATAGAACAGTATTATTGGAAGGTTGTTAAAGGACATACGTCCATCTAGTCCACCTTTATACCCACCCCATAATGTCTTGTAGGTAACGGTTAATAGTTAACATAGTATTGGAGGGTTGTATAAAGACATACGTCATCTAGTCCAACCTTTTATACCCTACCCCATAATGTCTGTATAACGGTTACATAGGAAATAGTATTGGAGGTTGTATAAAGACATACGTCCATCTAGTCCAAACTTTTATGACCCTACCCATACTTCTGGTATAACGTTACCTTAACATAGTATGGATTTGAGGTTATAAAGACAGAGTCCATGAGTCCAAACCTTTATACCGATACCCATATGTCGTATAACAGTTTACTAGTTACATATATAGGTGTTATAAAGAAACGTCACATCTAGTCCAACCCTTTATACCCTACCCATAATGTCTGTATAAAGTTACATATAACATAGTATTGGAGGTTGTATAAAGACATACGTCCATTAGGTCCAACTTTATACCTACCAATAATGTCGTTATAACAGTACATAGTAACATAGTATTGGAGGATTGTAAACCATACGTCCAGTTCAGTCAACTTTATACCCTACTACATAAGTTCTGGTCTAATAAACATTAGCATGAACATAGTATTGGAGGTGATTAGAAGAGAGACGATCCGTCCATAGTGATCCAACTTATCTATACCCTACTTAAGTCTGTCTAAATACAGTATAAACGATGTATTGGAGGTTGATAAAGAGCATCGTACACTTAGTCACAACTTTATACTCTACCCATACTGTCTGTAAAATTTACATATTAACATAGTATTGGGAGTTGTATAAGACATCCCCATCTAGTCCAACCTTTATAACCTACCATAATGTCTGATATAACAGTTACCTAGTAACAGATAATTGGAGGTTGTATAAAGACATACGTACATCTATTCCAACCTTTATACCCTACCCATAATTCTGTATAACAGTTACATAGTAAACATAGTATTGGATATGTGTATTAAAGACATACGTCCAATAACTAGTCAACCTTTTTTTTTTTATATAACCCTACCATCATATGTCTGTTAACAGTTACAATAGTAACAATATTGGTGAGGTTGTATAAAAGAACAAATACGTTCCATCTAGTTTCCAACCTTTATACCACTACCCATAATGTCTGTATAAAGTTACAATGTAACTATGTATTGGAGGTGTATAAAGAATACGTCCATACTAGTCCAACCTTTTTACCCTACCCATAATGTCTGGTCTAACTAGTACATATAACATAGTAGTTGGGAGAGTTGTTATAAAGGAATACGTCCATCTAGGTCCCTACCTTTATAAACTCTACACCATATTCTGTATAACAGTGTACATAGTAACATAGATTGGAGGTTGTGTATAAAGACATAAGCCATCCTAGTCCAACCTTTATTATATCTACCATCATGCTGTATAACAGTACATAGTACCCATAAAGTATTGGAGTGTTGTATAAAGACATACGCTCCATCTAGTCCAAACTTTATAACCGACCTTATAATGCTTCTTTACAGTTACTATTAAGTAACATAGTTGGAGGTTTGTATAAAGACATAACGTCATCTATCTTCAACCTTATATCCCTACCCATAATGTCCTGTCTAACGTTACATAGTAAACATAGTTCAGTGGAGTTTTGTATAATAAGACAACGATCCAATCTCAGTCTAACCTTATAGCTAACCCATGAATGTCTGTTATTATAACAGTACATAGTAAATAGTGATTGGAGGGTTTATAAGAATACTCCATCTAGTCCCAACCTTTATACCCTACACCATAATGTCGTCTAACGGTACTGTCGTAGCTAGTAACATGATTTGGGAGGTTGTTATAAAGACAATACGCTCCATACTAGTCCAACCTTTTAACCCGACCATAATTCTGTATACGTTACATAGTAACCATTATTATTGGAGGTATGGTACATAAAGACATACGGTCCATCTAGTCTCAACTTTATACCCTACCATAATGTCTGTATAACAGTTACCATAGTAACCAGTATATGGAGGTTGTATTAAAGACATACGTCCATCTAGTCCATAACCTTTTACCCCTACCCATATGTCTGTATTAACAGTTACATTAACCATAGTAATTGGGTGTGTTATGTATAAAGGACATACGTCCATCTAGTCCAACTTATAGCCTCCACCATAGCTGTCTGTATAGACAGGTTACATAGTAACATAGTATTGGAGGTTGTTATAAAGAACATATGTCCATCTAGACTTGGTTAGCCACAAGTCTGATTCGGTTCTCAAATGTATTGGAGGTGGTTTTATATAAGCATATCCATCTAGTTCCAAAACTTTATACCCTAACTTATAATGTCTGTTATAAAATAGCATAGATAACATAAGTATTGATGGTGTATAAAACATACGTCCATCTAGTCCAACCTTTATACCCTACCAAGTAATGTCTGTTACTACAGTTACATAAGTTAACACATTAGTATTGGAGAGGGATGCTGTATACAGACATACGGTCCATCTAGTCCAACCTTATATACGTTCACCACATAATGTCTGTATTAACAGTAATCCATAATATACCGTAGTATTGGAGGTTGTTAAAGACTATCCTCCATTTAGTCTAACTTTATACCCTACCCATATGTAACTGTATAACTCGTTATCATATAACATAGTATTGGAGGAGTTTGTATAAAGACATACGATCCATAGTCCCAACCTTTTTACTATACCCATATAAGGTCTGTACTACTACCGTTTCATATAAATAGATTGGAGGTTGTCTAAAAGATACGTTCCATCTTGTCTAACTTTATACTTACCCATAATCGTCTGTATAACAGGTTACATAATAACATATTATGTGGTTGTAAAAGACAAGCCGTCCATAGTTCAACCTTATACTTACCCATACATAATTGGTCTGTACTACATAGCATATTAGTACATAGTATGGAGATTGTTGTTGTATGTAAACGATCCATACCATCTAGTTCCTAAACCTCTATAAACTCGCTACCCATAGTCTTGTCACTATAACATTACTAGTTAACATGATATGGAGGTTTGTATAAAGAATCTCATCACTATCCAACCTTTATACCCTACCAATAATTGTCGTATAACAGTTTAATAGTAAACTAGTATGGAGGTTGTATAAAGACTAATCGTCCCATCTAGTCCAAACCTTTATACATACCAATAATTGTCTGATAAACAGTTACATAGTAACTTAGTATTGGTATTGTAAAAGACATACCCGCCATATAGTCAAACTCTATTAACAGCCTACCGTAATGTCGGTATAAACCAGTTAAATAGTAACATGAGTGTTATGAGGTGTATAAAGACATAACGTCCATCTAGTCCAACCTTTTAATACCCTACCATATGTCTGTATAACAGTATAATAGTAACATAGGATTGGAGGTTGTATAAAACATACGTTCCATCTAGTCTAAACCTTTTACCCTACCCCATAAGCTGTTAGTATAACAGTTTACATAGTAATCATAAGTATTGGAGGAGAATGTATAAAGACATACGTCCATCTAGTCCACCCTTATACCCTACCGCATAATGTCTTATAACATTACATAGTAACCATTTGTATGGAGGTTGTTATAAAGAATATGTCCATCTAGTCCACCTTTACATAGTTTGGAGGTTTTTGTATAAAGACATACGTTTCCATATAGATCCAAACTTTATACCCACTTATAAGGTCCTTACTGAGCTAGATGGATTTATAGAAAGTTCACAGTCACTAACCTACTGTGTTAAAAGTTAACATCAGTAAAATTGAGCTGAGTTGTATAAAGACATACTCCATCTAGTCAAACCATTTATACTCTACCCATAATGTCTGTTAAAACAATTTACAACTTTTAACATAGTAATTGGAGGTTGTATAAAAAAAACATCATCATCAATTTCCCAAAGTTATACAGCAAGTACAGAGATTCCACATCTCTCTCATTCCAACCTTATCCCCTAAATAGTCTGTAAACCAGTTCCGCCAAACATAAGCTAGATCAACAATGATAGTGGATGTTGGAGTTTATAAGCATACGTACAGCACGCAATATGCTGGAAGGGATAATAGAGCTACAATTACCCTGACCCATAATGTCTGTCAAACAGTACATAGTCACATAGATTGGACGGTTTGTATAAAGACAATACGTCCATCTAGTGCACCTTTATACCATACCCATAATGTCCTTATACCAGTTTTACATAGTAATCAGTAGTATATGGAGGTTGTATTAAAGACATACTCGACATACTAGTCCAACTTTACATAATGATTATTAATCCGTCATAGTCCCTTATCCCCATATGTCTGTATAACCAGTTACATAGATAAATGTATGATGGTTTGTATAAAGACATACGTCATCTAGTCCAACCTTTAAACCCTACCAATATGTCTACCAGTTACTGAACTCTTGGGTTATACAAGACTAGTCTCACTAGTAACTTATATCTAATCTGGATTGTATCAATGACATGACGAGTAGCCTCTAGTTCAAGTCCTTTAACTCACCGACTGTCTCCTCAACTGAAGAATGTCTGTCACTTAATAGTATGAAATCATTAGATCAAGCAGGTGAAGTCTGGCAGGTCTTAGGTTGATAGACGCAACAGTTAAACAAGCATTTACATGGAGCCTGGTCATCCACATCTATACTTCTTATTTCAAAAAGGCCTCCTACCCCTTGATACCAGTGTCCTGCATTACATGTCTGATAAGTTAAATCGAAATAGATATGGAGGTTGTATAAAGACATCACATCTAGCAACCTAGTCCAACCCGATGTGGATACGTACGCATAACATGTTGGGCGTTGATTAAAGAATCCATCCATCTAGCCTTCTCCAAAATCGTAGTATCTTAGTTAACTATACCGTATATCTGCTAGCTCTACCCCCACTCCGTTGAAAGACATGTGCATTTCCAACTTTCAGATGGATTGTAACAAGACATCTGTGCATTATGTAACTTTGAAAATCCCAATTGCATTAACGCAGTCGGTTTAAAGCGTGTATTTAATGATGGAGGTGACTAAAACGGTGTCATTAGCACCCTACCCTACGAGTAAAGTTGTGTAGTAAAAGTCATCTATATTTGTACATGGACAGGGTGTAAGAATCGTCCCATCTATCTATTACCTTGTTTCTACCATAATATCTGATACAGTACATTTAACTAGTTGAGCGTGGTATAACATCCTCCATCTACCTGAACCATGTCATTCTTCGCCATAATGTCTGTATTAACAGTTACATTAAAACATAGTACTGGAGGTTGTAATAAAGACATACGTCCATCTCATTCTAACCTTATACCCTACCATAAATGCTTAACTCAGTTACTCGTAACATAGTATTGGTTGTTATAAAGACATACTCCATCTAGTCTCAACCTTTATACCCTTCCCAAAGGTTGTTAACCAGTTACATTAGTTAAACAGTATTGGAGGTTGTATAAAGAAATACGTCCTCTCAGTACAACTTTATACACATACCCCTATAGTCGCTGTATAATCAGTTAATAGTACATAGTATTGAGTGCAAGCAACGTCATTCACCGTATCTTACATCGCTTAAAAGACATAGATGTGTGATGGTGTAAAGGACATACGTCCATCCTAGTTTTTTCAAACCTTAACCCACCCATAATGTTTGTATAATCAGTTTAACAGTAACATATTATTGGAGGTTGTATAAAGACCAACGTCATCTAGCCACACCTTTATCACCTCTCACTCATAGATGGTCTGTATTAAGAAAGTTAACGCTAGTCATCCACATAGCTTTTAAGTGAAGGATTTGGTACAGAACTACGTCATTATGTACTGACACCCCTTATAGTCCATACCCAGAGTGTCTGGGTTCATTACCAGTTCGCTAGGTTAACCCCCAGAGTATGAGTTGTTAACAACTCCATCAGCTTACCTTTGCATCACCACCATAGAGTGTCTGTATAGACCCGTTACACCTGTCATATAATTGGGGTTTGTATTAATAATGCCGTCCTTAAAAGTCCTGAACCAGTCACTTCCTTCCACATAAGGTCCGTGTATACAGGTACATAGAACATAGTATTGGAGGGTTGTCTAAAGCTTACGTCACATCAGTCTAACCTTTATACCCACTCACAACCATATGTCTGGTGATATCGATTTACATAGTACATAGTATTTGGGGGGGGGGGAGGTTGTATAAAGACAACTCATCCAGTCTCAAACCTTTATACACATCCCATAAGTCTGTATTTATAGTTACAAGTAAACATGTATTGGGGGTTGTATTAAGACATACGTCCATCTAGGCTCCAACACTTTTATTCCCCTTCCCAAATGTCTGTATAAACGTTTACATAGTACCACAGTATGGAGTTTTAAGGTAAAAGACATACGTCCATCAGTACTAACCTTTATACCCTACCATAATTTCCTGTATAATCAGTTTACATAGTTAACATAGTTTGGAGGTTGTATAAAGACATACGTCCATCTAGTCCAACACTTTATACCCTACCCATAATGTCTGTATATACATTACTAGTAACATAAAAATCGTAAACATTGGGGTTGTATAAAGACTACGTCCTCTAGTCCAACCTTTATTCCTACCCATATGTCTGTATAACAGTTACATATCGTAACATAGTATTGAGGTGTATAAAGACATACGTCCCACCAAACCTTATACCCTACCCATATGTCTGTATACAGTATCATAGTAATAGTATTGGAGGTTAGTAATACAGCACATACGTCCATCTAGGTCCAACCTTTATCAACCCTCATAAGTCGTATAACAGTTACATAGTAACAGAGTATTGGGGGTTGTTAAAGACATACGTCAACACTCACCTGCCCCAGTCCTAACCTTTAGAACCCTATACCCATATGTCTTATATACATTACATAGTAACATAGTATTGGGGTTGTGATTAAAGATACGTCATCTAATTCCAAACCTTGTATACCCTACCTCAATGTCTGGTTCATACAGTTACCATAGAAATAGTATTGGAGGTTGTATAAAAGAAACGTCCATTAGTCCACTTTTTATATTACCCATAACTGTTGTGAATATAACAGTTAACACAGTATTGGAGCGTTGATAAAGACATACGTTCCATTCTAGTCCTAAACCTTTATCCCTACCCATAATGTCTGTTTATATGAGTACATAGTAGACATAGTATTGGAGGTTGTATAAATCATAGCCATCTAGTCCACTTTATCCCTACCCATAATGTCGGTATAACACGACAATGTAACTAAAGTATTGGAGGTTGTTAAAGACATACGTCCATCTAGTCCCAACCTTTATCCCTAACCCATAATGTCTGTAAACCGTTACAAGTAAAATAGATTGGATGTTGTATAAAGACATACGTCCATCTAGTCCAACCTTTATCCCTAACCCCTTAGGTCTGTCTTACTATGTTACATATAAACAAGAGTTAATTGGAGTTGTATTAATGACTTGGTGAGTTCTCATTCACCAGTCATGTTTTTTTAGTTGTATTCAGTTTAGATCAACTGGGTTTAATTTAGTGCTGATACGTTTCGCTAGTTATCCGACTGGCTTCCTCATTCAGATGAACTTGTAAAATATCAGTTTTTTTTACTTATATTTATAGTCTATTTTTTACTATAGTTACCCTTAAGTATGGCCTTGTCACAGGAATGGAAGGGTAGGTAGTTTCGCGTGTGTACCTGTGTGAGGGGGGTATTTGTTTAACCTAACTTTCACACTGATGATTATCACAATTAGTTTTTGAAACTAAAGTGACCCTTTAAAATATGGCTTCTCATTGGAGGGAAAGGAAATCAGTAGGTGTGTGTTACCTGGGTCTGGTTGTGGGGTATGTCTTTTTTGTGTTATACCTAAACTATTCTTTTATGAGATAAATCTAAATTAGTTTTTTGATTAGTTACCCTTTAAGTATGGCTGCCACCATAAATGAATTAGTAGATCAATATGTGTGTTGTACCTGGGTCCCCCCTGTTGAGGGGGTAATGTGTTTTGTGTTTATAACCATAAAACTATCTTTTATTGAGAATAAATCAAATTAGTTTTTTTTTGACTTATTTACCTCTTTACGTATGGGCTCCACCATATATGAATTAGTAGAATCATTCGTGTGTTACCTGGGTTCTGGTTTGAAGGGGGTATGTTTTTTTGGGTGTTATACCATAAACTATCTTTTATTGGGGATAAATCTAAATTAGTTTTTTTGACTTTAGTTACCCTTTAAAAGAGGGCTTCCCATGAATGGAATGTGGTCAGTCAGGTGGGGTGTACCCCTTGGGGGGTCGTGTGGGGGGTTGGGGGTAATCACCATTTGTTAATTAGACCATGAAAAAAAACCAGGTTTGAAATATCCCCATTTGAGGATTGTTTACCATTATAGTCTATGGGAAAAAATGTCCGTAAATTCCCGATACAGACGCGTAACTCTTCCGCGGATTCCTTAGCTAGAGATAGCACACTTCTCCTATATCCCCTCACTCTGTACCGCATTTCATGTCTCTAGCTCAAAAACTGTGGGAGGAGATACGGTCCAAAAAAGCGGAAGAGTAAAACGGAAGAAGAAGAAAAAACAGGAATTTGGCTTTTTCAAGTCAAATTAATTAATAACCATATTACTGTTATAGTGTAAAATAGACATGAATGGGATTAGCTTCACCAGCCACTGAGGATGATGGGAAGTGTAGTCAGAGTGTTAGCTACCGGTTAGAGGATTTACCGGTATAGCGATATCGGTGGATTGAATACAACCTTCCACATACCTACCTACCCCACATACCTACCTACCCCACATACCTACCTACCTCACACACCTACCTACCTAGACCAAACACCTACCTACCCCCCACACACCTACCTACCTACCCCCCACACACCTACCTACCTACCCCACACACACACCTACCTACCCCACACACACACCTACCTACCTCCCACACAGACCTACCTACCCCCCACAGAGACCTACCTACCCCCCCCTTACACACACCTACCTACCGCAGCGATTACCTGTATCTCTCGCGCTCCGCTGCCCCTACACCCGCAAGCAGGTAGAAGGAAGTTGATACCCGTTGCCATGGCAGCACAGAGCCTATGGAGTGTACCACGTGACCAAAGGATCAGACTCTTATTGGCTAGGAGTGGTTGTCATAGAGACAAGCTGGAAGGTCCTGGGGGGAGGGGTTATGATAATTATCGATTAGCGTTGTGGAGAGTATTTAGCCAATGAGTGACTGTGGGAAGTGGGACGTACCAATCGGTAACTGTGGGGGTCACTGGCAGGAAGTGGGCGGTTCCATTGCTGGATGGTGTCCCAGCTATTCTGTCTCATTCATACACCAAGTAACGGATCGAGCTGACAGCTCCGCCCCGCCCAGCAACACCAGCTCATGAATAAATTATCAGAAAGGGGGGGTGTTAAGGGAAGAGGGCGTGTCTTTTCGGGGTGCCCCACCCCGTTGTCATTCTCTTTTATAGCCACGCCCCCAGTCACCAAGCTGCTGCGGTTGGGATGACCCTGTAAGCCCCGCCCTGGTGTCATGAATAATAAATGAGGTCTCCGGAGGCGGAAGCGGAGTGTCGAGTCAGAGGCTGGAGACTAAGGGGATGAGGGAGGAGATCGGGACTGACACCGGAGAACAGAACTATACCTGAACGGCCCCAGCACCGACCTGCAGCCATGATGGAAGAAATAGACCGATTCCAAGTACCCACAGTGCACAGCGAGATACAACCACTGGTAATGAATGGGATGGGGGAGGGGCCTCTGTCAATTACTGTATGGGGGTCATTCACTGTAATGACATCACTGTAGATGGGGAGATTGTTAGTGTATGGGGGTCATTCACTGTAATGACATCACTGTAGATGGGGAGATTGTTAGTGTATGGGGGTCATTCACTGTAATGACATCACTGTAGATGGGGAGATTGTTAGTGTATGGGGGTCATTCACTGTAATGACATCACTGTAGATGGGGAGATTGTTAGTGTATGGGGGGTCATTCACTGTAATGACATCAATGTAGATGGGGAGATTGTTAGTGTATGGGGGTCATTCACTGTAATGACATCACTGCAGGTGGGGATGCAGATGAAAGGAAATAAAATATAATAAATACAATAATTACATTAATATATAAGCTTTGTATAACTATGATAGTTTCTTTAAACATGGGGAATAAGATCCTGAAGTGCTTATGATCTGATTGGGTGAGTAGCGTACACCAGGTGTAGAAATGTCCACCAACGCCCGCCCATAGACACTAACATCTCCCCATCTACAGTGATGTCCTTATCAGTGATGACGGCCCGCAGAAACTCACATCTCCCCATCTACATTGGATGTCATTACATGTGAATGACCCCGCCCACCCCGACACTAACAATCCTCCCCATCTACATTGATGTCATTACAGCAGTGAATGACCCCCATACACTAACAGCTCCCCATCTACATTGAGGTCATTACAGTGAATGACGGTCTCCCCTACCCTACAATCGCACCATACTACAGTGATGTCATTAGCAGTGATCCCCCATACACTAACAATCTCCCCATCTCAGTGCTGTCATTACAGTGAATGACACCGCTACAATCTTCCCATCTACAAGTGGATGTCATAGCAGTGAATGCCCCCCCCATACACTAACAATGCTCCCATCTACTTGATGTCATTAACGTGAGTGACCCCCCATACTACTAACCAACTCCCCATCTACGTTGATGTCATTACAGTGAATGAGCTCCATAGACTAACAATCTCGCTCCTCCATCTACAGTGATGTCATTACAGTGAAGGACCCCCCATACACTAAATCTCCCCATCTATACAGTTGATGTCCATTACAGTGAAATGACCCCCATACACTACAATCTCTCTCCCCATCTACAGTGTGGTCATTATCGGTGAATGACCCCCCTCACTAACACATCCTCCCCATCTAACAGTGATGTCTTATCAGTGAATGACCCCCATATACACTAACATCATCCCATCTACATTGATGGTCATTTATTCAGTGACATGACCCCCATAAGACACATAACAATCTCCCCAGTAGCAGTGATGTCATTACAGTGAATGACCCCCACTAACAATCTCCCCATCGACAGTGATGTCATTCTTAGTGAATGACGCCCCCCTACACTAACAATCTCTCCCCCTCTACATGATGGTCATTACTAGTGAATGACCGCCCATACACTACAACTCTCCCCTCACTACAGTGATGTCCATAAGTTGAATGAACCCCCAATACTTACGCTACAATCTCCCATCTACAGTGATGTCATTACTAGTGGAATGGGGACCCCCCGTACACGTAAAAACTCTCCCTCATCTACATTGAGTGTTGCGTGACAGTGAATGACCCCATACACAATCACTCCCCATCTTACAGTGATTCTACAGTGAATGGACCCCCATACCGTAACAATCTCCCCATCTACAGTGATTCATTATAGTGAATGACCCCCATACACTAACAACTCCCCTCTAGCAGTGATGTCATTACAGTGAATGACCCCCTACACTAACAATCCTCCCATCTACGTTGGATGTCATTACAGTGAATGACCCCCCATACACTAACAATCCCCCCATCTACAGTGATGTCATTACAGTGATACCCCCCATAACTAACAATCTCTCCCATCTACGTTGAATGCCTTACTAGTGAATGACCCCCCATACACTAACAGACTCTCCCCTCCTACAAGTGATGTCATTACGTGTAATGACCTCGCCATACCTACAATCTTCCCCATCTACTTGATTCATTCCAGTGAACTGACCCCCCATAACACTAAGACAATCTCCCCATCTACAGTGATGTCATTATGGAATGACCACCCCATACACTAACAATCTCCCCATCTACAGTGATGTCATTACAGTGAATGACGCCCATACACTAACAATCTCCCATCTACAAGTGATGTATTACCGTGAATGACCCGTCCTCCCTACAGTGAATTGACAGGGCCCCTTTCCCCCTTTGCCCATTCATTACCAGTGGTTGGTCTCGCTGTGGCCCTGTGGTTACTTGGAATCGGTCTATTTTGGGTTCCATATCTCGCTCATAATGGGGGTCATTCACTGTAATGACATCACTGTAGATGGGGAGATTGTTAGTGTATGGGGGGTCATTCACTGTAATGACATCAATGTAGATGGGGAGATTGTTAGTGTATGGGGGGTCATTCACTGTAATGACATCAATGTAGATGGGGAGATTGTTAGTGTATGGGGGGTCATTCACTATAATGACATCAATGTAGATGGGGAGATTGTTAGTGTATGGGGGTCATTCACTGTAATGACATCACTGCAGGTGGGGATGCAGATGAAAGGAAATAAAATATAATAAATACAATAATTACATTAATATATAAGCTTTGTATAACTATGATAGTTTCTTTAAACATGGGGAATAAGATCTTGAAGTGCTTACGATCTGATTGGGTGAGTAGCGTACACCAGGTGTAGAAATGTCCACCAACTGAATTACACTGGGCTGGTGGTATTATACGTGTAGTATGGGGGGCCAATAAAGGCCACTAGCCAATCAAGTCCCCAGATCTGTAGCCAATTGAACCTGTCAGCCATTCGCTATAAATATGGAACCCTCTGGTGTTGGGTTGCTACACGTGTGGGTAGCCGAGGGTCTGCAGTATTCATGTGATTCTGTTGCATGCTTTCGTTCTTTTATATGTTATCGTTGGCAGTGGTCATACAATCTGTGACCGCTGACTGAATATTATAAGGATATTACCCGCTGTTTTCTGTTCTAAAACTGCATTGAACGTGAGGATCGTGTGTTGATGTTTACAAGCAGGAGGTGTGATTTATGTCAATGTCTCCGTTCTAGATAGACGCATTACAGTGAGTCAGTGTTCTAGGAAGGAAGAGGCACCAGCAGACCCAAGACCTTTCTCTGTGGCTAGGAAAGGGTTAACCTGTCAACAGCGGTTGGAGGTTTGGGATTTTTTTTTTTTTTTTGCATTCTAATGAGTCGGCAGTTGATTGGTCTGTTGGTGATCAGGCTCCCAGGGTGCACTTCATTATTTAGTAGTAGGGAGCTCTGTAGGGAGTCCACATGGCTGAATAGAATATTCTGCATCAGCTGTAGGATAACAGATCTTTATTCTCTACATCTGGGTGATTCTTCGCAGTGAGCACACGCGTGTCCTGGTTTATACACTGGGATGTCTTTCCGGTTATGTCGGGATGATGGAAGATGATCTAGATTTTGGCAGGTGTTAGTTTGGTGTGGGTGGGATGTGCTGATATAGGGAAATACATCTGTGCAGGGATTCTAATCGCTTTCTAGGCAGTTGAACAGTATTTGTTGTGATAACTTGTATATAACCTACCCCTGTAGTGGATTTCTATGGGAGGAACTGTAAGAATATAGCCTTATAATCTTACAGTTCCAGGAGTAGAAGGAAACCAGAAGCCACAAAGGGGTAGGTTATAATAAATAATGCACCCCCAACTGTAAATTATAAGGATATTAGAAGTCACCTTGGAGTTCCGTACCCTGTATAAAAGGTACTCGGCCTGCGGCCTCGTGCTTTTATATGGTCACGGAACTCCTTGGTGACTTCTAATATCCTTATAATTTACAGTAGGGATACATTATCCCTTATAATACATGAGTGGTACCCAGAGTTCCCTGTATAACTCAGTCTGTGTCCTTGTACCTTTATATAGACACCAGAACTCCTCGTGATTCTAAGTATCCTATAATTTACTGAAGGGGATTCATATCCTTATAACATGGTGGTACCCAGAGTTTCCCTGCCTATACTCAGTCTGTGTCCTGTACCTTTATTAGGACACAGAACTCCTCAGTGACTTCTAAAATCGTTAAATTTCAGTAGGCGATAACTTATCCCGTTATAATACATGAGTGGTACACCAAAAAGTCCCTGTATAACTCAGTCTGTGTCCTTGCTACCTGTATATGGACACAGAACTCTCATGGCTTCTAATATCCTATAATTTAAAAGTAGGGATAATGTATCCCTTAAATACAGAGTGGTCCCAGAGTTCCACGTATAAACTCAGTCTGTGTCCTCATGTTGTACCTTTATATCAGACACGGGAAAATCCTCGGTGACTTCTAACTATCCTATAATTTTACCAGTTGGGGGTTGCTTATCCCAGATATTAATTATGATAAACTGGTTAGTGGAGCTAATTAAACTGGTATTAAAACAATAATACATTTCTATTTCAATGTGGTAATCTCTCGATTATAGATCATGTCAGTGGAGGAGGAGCCATAAAAAGTGTATTTTAGCCTAAAACTTTTCCTTTAGATGGTAGATCAACTAAGGAAGAGAAGTTTTGTTTCCTATTGGTAGAGAATAAACCCGGTAACGTCAATTTTAACTGCTGATTGATTCAACTTTATTGATTCCTTGGGCAGGTAAACAGAGGCGATATCTGTGGATTTACATTCAATAGAGAATTGAAAAGGAATTTATTGGTAGCGTGCATTGTCTTTCTTACCGTTTAAATCCTTCATTTATTCCTCATTTCCCGCAGGTCTCCATTCACTGGCAGGATCATTTGGTCCAGTGAATTTTAGGATTTTTATACAATCAGATTTTAATTGTAAAATGAATGAGAAGCTTCTGGGCTTAATGGGATTGCTTACAAATGTTCTAATTGGCAGAATTAAAGTCTCTATGTCGCAGGATGAGAACCAAAGACAAGGAATAGCATTACGGAGAGGGCGGTTCTATATAGGTGGTACTCACTTGGCGATTAGTGACAGTTCATTGGGTCCCTATAATACGGAGAGGAGGGTTTATATACAGGTTGGTACCATTGGGGATAGTTACAGTTCATTGGGTCCCTATAATACAGAAAGGGAGGGTTTATATACAGGTTCGGATACCATTGGGGATAGTTACAGTTCATTGGGGTCCCTATAATACAGAGAGAAGGGTTTTTATTTACAGAGTTGGTACCATTGGGGATAGTTACAGTTCATTGGGTCCCTATAATACGGAGAGGAGGGTTTATATAAGTTGTGGTACCACTGCGGACGAGTTACAGCTCTCATTGGGTCCTGTGAAGTACGCATGAGGGGGGTTTATATACAGGTTGGTACCATTGGGGACTATCACAGGCTACAGTGTTTGGCGTCCGTTAATACAGAGAGGTTTCCCTGTCCCCTTCCTCCACGGGTTATACTATACAGGTAGGACCAATGGGGAGTTACAGTTCAAGGAGGTTGATGTTCTCAAGGTACCAGTTTTTGTGATGATCTTGTTCTGAAGTTGAATAAAGAATTATTGTGAAATGGAATTAGGAAGTTATCGGATCTCTAGTGGCCTGGGTGATTCTCGCGTTCCACACCCTATTGCTAATGTAAAGTGACTGTCCACCCCCGTAATCTCGTTCCCGTTGGTCCGGTTCAGAATCCCATCCGCTGATTGTTAAAACTATTTGGCTGTGTCTAGATTTGTCTGAATAAAGAAGCAGCGAAAATAATTTCCAATGTGTTGAGTTTTCCGGGCAAATCGCCCTGACAAGACCAGTGACGTCCAATGGAGAATTAATGCGTCAAGCAATCTGACCCCCAATTGAATTGTTACACGATATCACAATATCCCAATATTGTATGATATGGATTGTTTTTGTTCTGCCTCTTAAATATGCTTACCCTACGCTGTTTGTGATATAGGGGAGGAGGGAGGTGGTGTAAAGCGATTTTTTACTATGTGTTTTGACTCTTGACCCCCTGCGTGGCGTTGTTGATCAGCGCGTCAGACACTTTCCTTTGCTGAGCTCATTAACACATTAGCCATCAATCTCTGTCGCTTTAGGCAGCCGAACGCTGCAAACGTTTATGGCCGGAGAGCTATCAATATTTTTTTATTCTTGTCCTTTACTTAGCCAGCGCCCCAATCATTCACTTCAATCAGGGGCGGGCGGACACGATAGAGGGCCATAGGCGTCGGCGGAGCAGAGGAATAAAATCAATCGCAAAGTCTTCGCGTCTTTGGGTAAGATTCCGTTGATAAAAAACCAGAATTGACGATCCAAGAAGTACGAGAAAGTTCCCAATTGACACTCTAAGTGGGCCGAGGGATAGGACCCCATATACAGCACTGATGGAAGAGGCCCAGCCCATCAATCCGAGCTGGTTAGTTTTTCACTAGAGTGACGAGCTCGAAACCGAAACCCCAGATATCGTGACGTAGGTTAACTCCCTTAAAATGCTGATTCTAGATTGTATGGTAGGTATATTGGACCGACTAGCAGATTTGCATCATGTTAATCGGAATTATGCCCACCGCGCAGCGTTGTCTAGTCCGCAGGTGCCATATGTCGAATCGCGGACTGCTTTGTTTTGATGACGTTGTATATTTAATCCCAAACATGAAATTCCTAGACGGACGCCAGCCCATCAATAACAAGGTCCAAGGGTTGGAAGTTAAGCCTATGCTAGTCGTGCGGATATCCGTCCTAAGTCCGAGGTAAGTCGAGTACACTAGCGCAATTGCAAGTGGGTATACGGATTTTAGTATCACAGTAGAGTGACAGTATGCATACTAAGTCGTGAATTTATAGCAGGATTGATAGCGTTGTATGAGCGGTTTAAGTTCAGCGGCGTCATGATCAGTAATGCTAAGCATACGGGACTTGCAGTCGTGTATATACTGGCTTGTTCCTATACAGTAGTGTACCGATCATGGATATGATCTACCTGCATCACACAAGCGTCTCAGTCATGCGAGTCTGATCGGTATAAACGCCGCGTAATTCAGACAGTGCGGATTCGGATATGCTCCTAGGCACTATGTCGTCAGGAATGGGTCGGAAGGGTAACACGCCTGCTTGCCACACTCGCGTGTATTATGTATAATGGTAGGACGTCATAACAGCGATGCGCACTATGGTGTTCGGTACAGTAAACGTGTACGCAGTATTGTAGTGCGCGATCTGGACCATGTCCAGCGCCGTAAAGAGTCCAGTAATGGAGTCCGGACAGGAAAGCGCGCGTAGCAGTGCGGATAGGAATGCCAGGTCTAAGGTCAGTACATGGCGGTGGAAGGTATAATATGCGCGTATTGTCAGTGCGGATACGAGATAATGTCCCAGGGCCTCGGTAAGGTCCAGTCCAGCGGACTGCGTGACTTAGTAAATAGCTGCTGATGGTGCATAGAGTGCCGCGATCAGTGAATTGTCAGCCTCATAAGGCTCACGTAATTGGGATCGGAAGGTTAAATACGCTGCGATTGACAGTGCGTGATCTGAGGACGTCCAGGCCAAAAGCGTCCAGATAATGAGTACAGGCAAGTACAACGTGCTGCCCCCAGTGCGGATCGATTGTCCAGACCCTAGCGGTCATTCGGAGTCATGGCTTATTACGGACAGGAAAGCTGACTATGCCGATGTCGCGATCGGCACCATCGTACCAGGCTCGAATTAGGTGTTATGTTTAATGTCGATATGTATAACAGGCGGCAGGCGTATGCTAGTGCGATCCACTAGTCCAGCTTAAAGGGTCAGATGGCGTAACAGCTGAAATCGCTGCATCAGTACGGATCGGAAGCTTTCGTCCACGTGCCTAAAGCGTCATCAGTAATGGTAGGTATCGGAGTCATGTGACCAACTCCAGCTGTCGTATTGTATTACGGAGCAGTAGCAGCCCCGTGTATAGCAGGTATTGCTGTCGGCCGTAATCACACTAGCCAGGTAATAGGGCGATCGGGACACTGGCTAATACGCTGCGTTATTGCAGTAGCGTGATATGAATGTTCCACAGGCACTAAGGCAGTACATGGAGTCGGCACAGGCAAGAACCCGCCGTTATTGCAGTGCGATCGGAATGTCAGCCTAAAGGCCATCAGTACTGGGTCGCGACAGTAAAACGCTTGCGCTATTTGCAGTGGCGGACGGAAAGTGGCCAGGCGAAAGAGTCCAGTAAGCGTGGTCGGATCAGTTAAACGCTGCGTATTTGCCCCCATGTGCGGACGGAATAGTCCAGGCCTAAAGTCGTAAGTGGTGCCTAGTTAACCGTGCCGTGCGCGGCCGAGTACAGTTGTACCATCCTAATCGGTAACCAGAGGACGATCAGAGTAAACGCTGCGTAGTGCAAGTGCGGATCGGAATGGTCCTAGCCTACAGGTCCGTAATGACGTGACAGTAAGCTGCCGTATGCAGTGACATGAGATTGGAATGTCCCGGCCGTAGCTCAGTAACTGGGTCGGAAGTTATAAGCGCTGCGTTATTTGCGGAGAGTGCGGTGCAGAACGATGCCAGAGCCTACACAACGGTCCGGTAATTAGGGGTAATCACTCGCGATAGGAAACTGCCGCGTATTGCATCGATGCGGAGTCAGTACGGTTAGCCGAGCTAAAGGTCGGCAGTAATTGGGTGTCGGACCATGTAAATCGTTGCCGATATGGCAGTGTAGGTATCGAGATATGTCCAGGCATACTATTAATGTTCCAGTTATAGTGGTCGGACAGTATATCGTCGTATGTTTTGCTAGGATGAATGTACTTAAAGGTCCGATGGGCAGACGGTGCATCGGATCGGAATGTCCACAGGCCTAAAGCGCCCTCACTACATGGTCGGAAGTGGAAACTGCGCCGTTATTGCCAGTGCGGAATCTGGTAAATGTCCAGGACTAGACAGGTCACAGCAGTAATGGTGGTGACAGTGAAATCACACTGCTGCGTTATTGCATGTGCGGATCGGATTATCAGGATACACGGACAGAATGGTGAAGCAGTCAGTGGCCGACACGTAAACTAGAGCTGGTAATTGTCGTATCCATTCTAGCAGAACATCGTGCAGGACCTGTACCCCCCCCCCCTTGCGTATTTAACGGCCATCGGAATGATCCAGGCCTAAAAGTCATCTAAGCTTCACCAGCGACATATTTATGTATCGCTATGACTCGATACACATGAATTTCAGAGTTATATATAGTATCAGATGGAAGTAGAGCAGCCTTGTTTGAACATGGAGGGAAGTATTGGTCCTCTGCTCATCTCCCGTTATTTTGTCTCTGGTGTTAAATAACTCTCGCCATCCACATTTCCACGTGGAGTCGTTTTAGGTACCTGATACTTGTCTTTTATGTCATTTAAAATAACCCTACCTAGTGGAGCTCGCGGTAGTACCTGCGGTTCCTTTATAATGTATATCAAATATACAATATCTGCCTGCCCCCACCCGTTAGGTGGCCACAGCGCTCCTGTCCTATTAATGATATAAATTAGACTCCTAACTGGATCTGGTTTCTATTCCCTTATATAATCGGAACCCTAGCGGGTACGCTTACCTGATGTACATTATTATAATACATATAATATTTTACCTAGTGGAAGGTAGGATACCTGACTGGTCCTTTTTATTACTAATAAGATAACATGAAACCAGGGATGGAGGTACCCGACAGCCTTATTTTTATAATAACTATAAAAACCTCAGTGGGGGTAGGTACTGAAGTCCTTATTATAATAAATATAATAACCCAGGTGGAGGGTAGGTACCTGACTGTCCCTATATAATAATACTAAAAACCCTAGTGGAAGTGGTGTACTGACTGTCCTCTATTTAATAATTAAATAAACCCAGTGGAGGTGTACCTGACTGGTATTTATCTATATAATATAAATAACCCAGTGGATGGTAGGTACCCGAAGCCTTATTATAATATATAAAAACCCAGTGGAGGGTAGGGGAACCTGACGGTCCTATTATAGATAAATATAAATAACCCAGTGAGAGGTGGTACTCTGACTGTCCTTATTATACTAATATAAATAAACCCAGTGGAGGTCAGGTTACCTGACTGTCCTTATTATAATTAATCATAAACTAACCAGTGGAGGATGGTACTGACTGTCGCTATTATAAAAATAAATAACCCAGTGAAGGTAGGTACCGACTGTCCTTATTATAAAAAAATATAAATAAACCCAGGGATGGTAGGTAACCTGACTGTCTTATTATAATAATGATAAATAAACCCAGTGGAAGGTAGGTACTGACTGTCCTATTATAATAATATAAATATCCACAGTGGAGGTAGGTACCGACTGCCCTTATATAAAAAATTTAAATAACCCAGGGAGGGTAGGTACCTGACTGTCCCTGTATTATAATAATATAAATAACACCAGTGGAGGTAGGTACCTGAACGGTCCTATTATAATAATTAAAAAACCAGTGGAGTGTAGGTTGTACCCGACTGTCCTTATTTATAATTCATGAAATAACCCAGTGGAGGTAGGTACCCGACTGTCCCTATTAGAATTAACAGTGTAGGTAGGGTAATGCCTAAAATATAAATCACCAGTGGAGGGTACGGTACCTGACTGCCTACTTATAGATCATAAATAAATTACCCAGTGGAGTAGGTACCTTGAAAAACTGGTCCTCTTATTATAATAATATAAAATAACCAGTGGAGGTATACCTGACTGGTCCTTATTATAATACATATAAATAACCCAGTGGAGGTAGGTACCCGGATGTCCTTATTATAATAATAAACTAACCCAGTGGAGGTAGTACACTGGACTGCCTTTATTATATATATATGAAAAACCCAGTGGAGGTAGGTACCGGACTGTCCGTATGATAATAATATAAATAAATCCCAGTGGACGGATAGGTGATACCAGACGTCCTTATTTAATAACTATCCCATATAGTGGTACCACTCCTATCTAATTAAAAACCAGTGGAGGTAGGTACCTGACTGTCCTTATTATAATAATAAATACCCAGTGGAGCGGTATGGCCTACCTGACTGTCCTTATTATAATACATATAAATAACCCAGTGGAGGTAGGTACCTGACTTGGTCCTATTATAATAATATTATAAATAACACATGCGGTAGGTACCTGATCTGTCCTTATTATAATTAATATAAATCTAACCCAGGTGGAGGTAGTGGTACCTGACTGTCTTTTATAATAATATACACAGTGAGTGAGTAGATCCTTATTATATAATTATAAAATCCCATAGGGGAGGTAGTACAGGACTGTCACTTATTAAACTAATATAAATAACCCAGTGGAGGTAGGTTACCTGACGTCCTCGTTATGTATAATATTGATAATATACCCAGTGCGAGGTAGGTACCAGGAACTGCTCATTATTTAGATATAAATATACCCAGTGGAGTGTAGGTACGATGTCCTTAATACTATATAAATAGACCCAGTGAGCGTAGGTATACTGACTGTCCCGTTATATAATATATATAATAAACCCCAGTGGAGGGTAGGACCATGACTGTCCCTTATTATAAATAATATAAATATCCAGGGAGGTAGGCTACCTGACTGTCCCTTATTATAATAATATAAATAACCCACGTGGAGGTAGGTACCTGACTGTCCCTTATTATAATAATATAAATTAACCACGGAGGTGGTACCGACTGTCCTTTTATAATAATATAAATAACAGTGGAGGTATGGTACCGACGATCCCTTGATTACTAATAATATAAATAAACCCAGTGGAGGTAGGTGGTACCTGACTGTCCTTATTATATAATATAAATAACCCAGTGGAGGTAGGTACCTGACGTCCTATATTATAATTTAATATAAATATCCCAGTGGAGGTAGGGTACCTGACTGTCCTTATTATAATAATATTAAATAACCAGTGGAGGGGTATGGTACCTGACTGTCCTTATTATAATAATATAAAATAACCCAGTGGAGGTAGGTACCTGACTGTCCCTTATTATAATAATATAAATATCCCAGTGGAGGTAGGTACCTGACTGTCCTTATTATAATAATATAAATATCCCAGTGGAGGTAGAGTACCTGACTGTCCTTATTATAATAATATAATACACAGGGGAGGTAGGGTACCTGACTGTCCTTATTAAATAATATAAATATCCCAGTGGAGGTAGGTACCTGACTGTCCTTTATAATAATTATAAATATCCAGTGGAGGTGAGGTACCTGACTGTCCTTATTATAAAAATAAATATCCCAGTGGAGGTGGTACCTGACTGTCCTATTAATAATAAAATTCCCAGTGCGAGGTCGGCACCTGATGTACCGTTATTAATAATATAAATATCCCCAGTGTGAGCGTAGGTACCTGACTGTCCTATTATAATACTAAATTAACCCAGTGAGGTAGGTACCGGACTGTCCTCTATTATAATAAGATAAATAACAACCAGTGGAAGGGTAGGTATACTGACTGTCCCTTATTGATATAGTGTAATAATAAATAACCCCAGTGGAGGTAGGCTACCTGACTGTCCTTATTATAATAATATAATATCCTAAGGTGAGGTAGGTACCTGAATGTCCTTATTATAATATCATAAATAAACGCAGTGGAGGCTAGGTGACCGACTGTCCTAGCTATAATATATAACTATTCCCAGTGGAGGTAGGTACCTGACTGTCCTTATTATAAAATATTAAATATCCCGTGGAGGTAGGTACCTGACTGTCTCTTATTATAATAATATAGACCCAGTGAGGGAGGTCCTCCCCCCCCGACTGTCCCTTATTATAATAATAAATATCCCAGTGGAGGTAGGTACCTGACTGTCCTTATTAATATAAATAACAAGCAGTGGAGGTAGGGACCTGACTGTCCTTATTATAATAATAAAACAACCCAGTGGAGGGTAGCTATCCTGACTGTCCCTTAATAATATAATAACATAGGTATACCCTGACTGTCCCTTATTATAATAAGTATAAAAATAACCCAGTGGAGGTAGGTACCTGACTTGTCCTTATTTATAATAATATAAATAACCCAGTGGAGGTAGGGTACCTGACTGTCATTATTAATAATATAATAACCCAGTGATGGTAGGCTACTGACGGTCTTATTATAATAATATAAATAACCCAGTGGACGGTTAGGCTACCTGACTGTCCCTATTATAATAATATAAATAACCCAGTGGAGGTAGGTACCTGACTGTCCCTTATTATAATAATATAAATAACCCAGTGGAGGTAGGTACCTGACTGTCACTTATTATAATATTATTATACTGCAATGTCCTGCAATAGTGAAATGGTGAATAGTGATCCTTTATAAATATCCCCCTAAGGACGGGTCACACTTATACGTTGTAACACGCAATCCAAACATGCGATAAAAAGCACACGCTAGTGTTGGCCTATTGATGTGGCCTCGCTATCTGTGCGTCTGTCTATTGGGCTGTGATCTGATTTTTGGAGCACATGGTGATCACCAATTCTTTTGCAGATCACCGCACAATGGGACGTAACGTGCGGAAAGTTTCCCTGTGTTATTACTGTGCAGCCAATCAGATGTTTTCTAACTGCAGTAAATAGGAAGATGCTGATTGGATGCTGCTTATTCTTTCCTAGCTGTCTAACAGATATGCTGGCTGATAGTGGTCACGAAGTGGTCGGTTGGACTCAACCATCGATAAAGCCTGCCCACATTGGTACGTGTATCTCTATGGAAGGGGCCACACTGTCTCGGTTGGTAGTTCCCCTGCAGGGTTCTATAGAGGATGTGAGTCCATAAACAATACTGCGTTGCAGTCACATCGCAGTGAAAGTATTGTCTGGATCATTTCCCAGGGCTGTTTAATGATGCCTGTTGGGTGATTGTCCATCTGTTCTCCTCTGCAGTGTTGTACTGGGATGAACTGGGCTCGATGCGCCCCTTTCCTCCCCTTTCACTTAAATCAAACAGTTTGTGCTGGGGGGGCATCCTGGAATTCAGGCTTGTAATATATGCGAGGCCATTAGCGGATGAACTTACAACCCCTAACAGGGATGCTCCATAGACACGTCAGGAAGATCTACTAGACAAATATCTGTCCTGGCGAAATATGTAATGAGGTTTGACATGTGAATTTGCCTGTCGTCCCAGCGTCGCGCAGAGAATAGCCACGCAGATAACTGGGTGAGATTTTCTATTGCTTCATCTGAAGCTGAAATCTCAAACATCAGAAGGAATTTTCTGGAGGGTGTGTGTGTTACAATTACACATGTTCCGGGAGGGTTAAAGGGCTATTATAATTACACATGTTCTGGTGCGGGCTGTTTTTTGCTAGAAATGGGCTATACAATTGACAAGTTTGGTCACGGAGCGGTTGTTAACATGGGCTATGACAATTAACCTGGTTTGGGGGGTTGTTAAAGGGCTATTACGATTACCCATGTTCTGGGGGGGGGTTGTTAAAGGGCTAGTTACAATTACAACATGTTCTGGGGAGGTTGTTAAACAAGGGATATTACAATTACACATGTTACGGGGGGGTTGTCGCCCTTAAAAGGGCTATACCATTACACATTCTTGTTCTTGTTGGGTTTGTGGCTTCACGGGCTACTGACAATACCATGTAGGTCTCCATGGGTCCGGGGTTCGTTAAAGGCTATTACAATTACACAGGTTCGGGGGGGTTGTTACCATCTTGTCCCTGTTATAAGGCGCCGTCTCATCTACCAACTGAACATCTTATGTTCCGCGTGCCGCGTTTAAAGGTTCGCTATTACCTTAACCTACCCCATCGACTCACAGACACCTTGCCCTACCCCATACCGACCATAACCTTACCTATAGACCAGACCCCCTCACCCAGTTGACAATGCCTGCGTTCTTATTAATTGTTTGTACTACCACCACGGCCCACGTTCTGCACCTATAGAGTTTCCGCTTATGGCTTATCAGACAAGAAAATGATAATATATAAAGAAATGAACCTGCTGTGTGTACAATTCTTTCATCCCCTCCTCGCAGTTTTGGCAGGAGCCCCCCATGATTTTACGAAAAAACACCCCCCTTTTGTGCAGCGCCCCTTAATTGCTATGTTTTGTAGCTTTGTACCTATGTGCTTGTAAGGAATATTCTTCTTAACCTCTGTTATCAATGTCAGGGAGGGGTCAATTTAATCCCTTCATAGCTGACATTCTATACAGATCTGACTTGGGTGCTCCCGCTTGTCCTAGTTCATCTGGTGATGCAATCCTTTGTTGATAAATTATGAAACCCGGGTTCTCCATTTTCTGGCAGGTGTGGTTTCCTGAACCCCCAGCGGAGTAGTAAATTCCCAATTTTACCTAGATTCCTGTTACATCTCCTAAAACCTTGTCCGTCCCATTAAAATCATCCATGACATACCACACGGTAAGTCCCAGTGCTTCTGCGGACACCAATTGAAACCCTGTCTCTCCACAGACACAGTACCATGCTGTACTATTCCTATTAAACCACTCCCTAATATCAGACTATCAATTAGGGACACATCTCCATTTATGTCTCTCAATCCTCTCTGGGTCTGCTTAGTGGTTTGCCAACCACTTTATACTCCCTGTACCAGGGAGCTACAAACCTTATCATTCCTACAACCTCTATTCCAATATAGTGACATGCTCAGCGGAATTGCTAGTAAGTTGTCGTTAACACAGAGCTCGGATGGCAAGATCTAAAGGTTCAGTGATGAATATAAATCTAAGTGTTGGGATAAGCCGAAAGGCTCATTACAGGATTAGAGCAATAACTTGCCTTGTCAGAGTATAATCTGGCCCGACTTCCTATCGACTTTGTTATTTGTTCTAAAATATTGTTTATATTTTGCTTCTGGAAATAAATATCGGTCTCCTCTCACAATTCCCGTCTCTTGTTACCCACCCCCCCGGCGCCCATGTGGTTTTCCCCCAGCGTACTCTCTATCCTTCGGACACCAGAAGCTCCGATGACAGCCAGTTCTGAGAGGATGAATGGCCACAAATATAGATTCCTCTATCCGACACTTTCACACAAACTCTAAAAAGAGGCACAAAGAAACATTCTCCTTCGGCTAATTCCCATGTTAAACGGTGTAACCAAAAACCTCGCCCTGAGATGCCCTTAGTGGGGTGATCGGAGCAGGTTATGGTTCTGTCTTGTGCGGGGGGATTCTGTCGATCATGTGCAGGGTACATGTAGCATCACATGTCCGCCGTGGCGTTACTGTCAGATCCACCTGTGGTGGCCCCCCCCGTTCTCTTACTGTAGACTCACTCGTCCCCTTTTTTGGTTTGGCGTTAATGTAGCTCACTGTGGCCAGCCGGGCCACTGTAGATCACTGTGGCGGGGTTAGGCTAGATCACATGGCCGGTGGAGGCGTACTGTAGATCACTGCAGGGGGGCTACCTGTAGATCACTGTCTTGTCGGCCGTACTGTCAGATCCCTGTCGGTGGCGTTATGTCGCATCAACGTCCCGGGTGGCGTTACTGTAATCAATGTGGGGTGAATGTAGGATCATGTGGTGGGTACGTAGATCATGTGGGGGGTACTGTAGATCACTGTGAGGGGTTACTGTAGATCACCCTGTGGTGGGTACTCGTAGATACGTGGGGGGCCACTGTAGATCACTGTGGTGGGGCACTGTTAATCACTGTGGTGGGGCACTGTAGATCATCGTCGGTGGTGGCAATGTAGATCAATGTGGTGGGGCACTGTAGATCACTGGCGTGGGCACTGTAGATCACTGTGGTGGGGCACTGAGATCACCTGTCGGTGGGGCATGTAGATCACTGTGTGTGGTGGGGCCTCGTAGATAAGATGTTGTGGCGGTACTGTTGATCACTGTGGGGTATGTAGATCACTGTGGGGCTCTGTAGAGCATGTTCCCGGTGGGGTATGTAGATACTGTGGTGGGCGCGTCCCCCTTGGGTAATGTGATAACTGTGGTGGCGGTACATGTAGATCACTGTGGTGAGGGGGCCCTGTAGATCACTGTCCGGTGGGGCACTGTAGATCACTGGGTGGGGGACAATGTAGATCACTGTTGGTGGGGCACTGTAGATCACTGTGGTGGGGCACTGTAGATCACTGTGGGTGGGGCAAGTAGATCACTGTGGGTGGGGACACTGTATAGAATTATATGTGGTGGTACTGTTATGATAATTGTGGTGGGGTACTGTAGATCACTGTGGGGGTACTGTGATCATGTGGGGTAGGTACTGTAGATCAAATGTGGTGGGGTACTGCGGTACTGGAGATCACTGTGGTGGGGGAATGCTTAGGATCACTGTGGTGGGGCACTGTAGATCAATGTGGTGGGGCACTGAAGATTCACCGTGGTGGGGCACGGTAGAATCAATGTGGTGGCGGGATTGTAGATCACTTGTGGTGGCGGCATGTAGATCACTGTGGTGGTGGGGCACTGTTAGATCATGTGTGGGGCACTGTAGATCACTGTGGTGGGGCACTGTAGATCACTGTGGTGGGGCACTGTAGATCACTGTGGTGGGGCACTGATAGATCACTGTGGTGGGGCCACGTAGACACTGCTGGTGGGGCAATGTTAGATACACTGTGGTGGGGCACTGTAGAATCACTGTGGTGGGGCCACCTGTAGATCACTGTGGTGGGGCACTGTAGATCACTGTGGTGGGGCAATGTAGATCACTTGGTGGGGCGGCACTGAGATTCACGGTGGTGGGGCACGTAGAATCACTGTGGGGTACTGTAGATCACTGTGGGGTACTGTAGATCACTGTGGGGTACTGTAGATCACTGTGGTGGGGTACTGTAGATCACTGTGGGGCTCTGTAGATCACTGTGGTGGGGCACGCGAAATGTAGCCATCACTGTGGTGGGGGCCCCACTTGAGAGTAGATAATTTGGTGGGCAATGTAGATCACTGTGGTGGGGGACACTGTAGATCCGTGGTGGGGCAATGTAGATCTCACTGTGGTGGGGCAATGGAGATCATGTGTGGGGGCACTTGTAAGATCACTTGCGTGGGGCACTGTAGATCACTGTCGTGGGGCACTGTAGTCACTGTGGTGGGACACTGGTAGCTCACGGTGGTGGGGCACTGTCAGCTCAATGTGGTGGGCACGTAGATCACTGTGGTGTGGGCACTTGTAGATCACCTGTGGTGGCCGGCACTGTAGACCACCCTGGGTGGGGCACTGTAGATCACGGTGGTGCGGGCACTGTAGATCACCTCGGGGTGGGGCAACTGTAGAACATCACTGTGGTGGGTACTGTTCAGATCACTTGGCTGCGGGGCACTGTAGATCACTGTGGGGGGGCAATGTAGATCACTGTGGGGGGCACTGTAGATCCTGTTGGTGGGGACTACTGTCAGACTCACTGTGGTGGGGCACGTAGATCACTGTGGTGGGCACTGTAGATCACTTGTGGTGGGGCACTGTAGATCACTGTGGTGGTGGGGCACTGTAGCTCACTGTGGTGGGGCACTGTAGATCATTCGTGGTGGGGCACTTGTAGAGATCACTGTGGTGTGGGGCATGTAGATCCCACACTGTGGTGGGGCAATGCTAGATCACTGTGGTTGGGGGCTGTACGATCACTGTGGTGGGGCCACTGTGATCACTGTGGTGGGGCATGTGAGATCACTGTGGTGGGCAATGAGATCACTGTGGTGGGGCACTGTAGATCACTGTGGTGGGGCACTGTAGATCACGTGGTGGGGCAGTAGATCACTGTGGTGGGGCACTGTAGATCACTGTGGGGGCCCACTGTAGATCACTGTGGTGCGCCCCGGCAATGTGATCACTGTGTGGGGCACTGTAGATCACTGTGGTTGGGGGCACTGTAGATCAACTGTGGTGGGGCACTGTAGATCACGTGGTGGGGCAATGTAGATCACTGTGGTGGGGCACTGTAGAACCACTGTGGTGGGGGCACTTAGATCACTGTGGTGGGGCGGCACTTGAGATCACTGTGCGTGGGCACTGTAGATCACTGTGGTGGAGGACTGTAGATCACTGTGGTGGGGCATGTAGATCACTGTGGTGGGGCACTGTAGATCACTGTGGTGGGGCACGTAGATCACTGTGGTGGGGCTCTGTAGATCACTGTGGTGGGGCACTGTAGATCACTGTGGTGGGGCACTGTAGATCAAGGTGTGGGGCAATGTAGATCACTGTGGTGGCACTGTAGCTCACTGTGGTGGGGGCCACGGTAGATACATGTGGTGGGGCACTGTAGATCACTGTGGTGGCCATGTAGCATCACTGCGGGTGGGGGCTCTGTAGATCCAATGTGGTGGGGGCTCTGTAGATCATCGCTGGTGGGGCTCGTAGATTCATCTGTGGGGCTCTGTAGATCCAATGGTGGGGGGGGGCTATGTAGATCCTGCTGGTCGGGCTCTGTGATCACTGTGGTTGGGCTGTAGTCACCTGTCCGGCTGGGGCTCTGCTAGATCACTGTGGCGGCTCTGTGATCATGTGGGCTCACTGTAGATCAACCTGTTGGGGCTCTGTTTAGATCAATGTGGGGCTATGTTAGATCAACCCCTGTGGGGCTCTCCCGTCAGATCCCACTGTCCCGGCTTTACGGGGCACTGTAGATCACCCCCCTTCCGGTGGACGTTACTGCGCTCACTGTGGTGGCGTACTGTAGATCACTGTGGTGGCGTACTGTAGATCACTGTGGTGGGTTACGAGATAACTGGGGTCTGTAGATCACTGTGGGGACTGTAGATCACTGGGGGCTGTAGATCACTTGGGCATGTAGACATTTGGTGGGGTACTGTAGATCACTGTGGTGGCGTACTGTAGCTCACTGTGGTGGGGCACTGTAGATCACTGTGGTGGGGCTGTAGATCACTGTGGTGGGGCACTGTAGATCACTGTGGTGGGGTACTGTAGATCACTGTGGTGGCGTACTGTAGATTCACTGTGGTGGGGTACTGTAGATCACTGTGGGGTACCTGTGAATTAAATGTCTAGACACAATGTAGTGTCCTGATAGCATTCCTGACCATTTACAGGGAGCACGAATAAACTTTACCTTCTATATAACCAGCTTCGTTTAAAAGTCATGTCCACCCTAATAAAGTCTCTGTCCATTACCGACTTTCCCCAAATTCAGTGTGTATTCAGATGTGTAAGGATAATTATTGCTCCCATTCTGACAGAGGAAGCCGGGTCCTCCCTCCATGCTGTCAATCAACGCTGTGACCCTGCTGACATCACACAACCATTGATTGACTGTGCCTCTCTGCACACGCTCATGGTTCTAAAAGCTCAATGAGCATAGAAAAAGAGGCAGCAACTTCTGCCAGAAAGAAAGGGAAAGAGTGAGGGCAATCTTATCATTGAAATCTAGTTAGAAATGCATTGGTAATAAGTTTTTTGTTCCAGGGTAACTTATCGCTTTTAATTACTGGTTTATAATAATGTTGTTAATATTTGGTTTTCTTTGGTGTGACGTTACAAGATAAAAGTAGAAGACAATTAGCCGATAGGCGGTAAAAGGACCCAACACCTACACACAGACACACCCACACCTACACACCCAGACACACCCTAAACACCTACACACAGACACACCCTACACCTTACACACCGACACCCCCTACACACAGCACACCCCTACACCTACACACAGACACACCCTACACCACAGACACACACCCACACACAGACACACCCTACACCTACAAAAGACCCACACACAACACCAACACCACCCCTACACACCCTACACCTACACACAGACACACCATACACCTACACACCAACACCCACACAACACACAGTACACCCCACCTACACCACCACACACTACACCACACCCACCCTACACACACACACACCCTACACCCACACACACACACCCTACACCACACACACACACCTAACTACCACCAAACACACCCTACACACAACACACCCACACCTACACACCACCCACACACCTACACACAACAACCCTAACACCCACACACAACACACCCTACACCCACACACCCTACACCTACACACACACACCCTACACCTACACACACACATACGACACCACCCACAACAACACACACATCACACACAGCCCACACACCCTACACACAGACACACCCTACACCCTACACACACACACACAATACACACACACAAACACACCCACACCTACACACAGACCCAACCCTACACACCTACACACACACACACACACCCCTACACACAGACACAACCTACACACAGACACACCCTAAACCTACACACAGACACACCCTACACCTACACACACAACACACACCCTACACCACACACAATACACACCCTCACCTACCAAGACACCACCCTACACCCCACAGACACACCCTACACATACACCACAAACCACACATACACCTACACACAACACACACCTACACACAGACACACCCTACACCCTACACCTACACAGACACACCTACACCTACACACAGACACACCCTACACTACAAACACACACACCCCTAAACACACACACCCTACACCTACACACAGACCACACCCTAACACACACAGACACACCCTACACACGACACACCCTACACCTACACACACACACCCTACACACAACACACCCTACACACTACACACCAGACACACCCTCACACACAGACAACCCTACCACCTACACACACACACCTACACTCACACAGAACACCCACCACACACAGAACACACAACACAACCACCCTACACCTACAACAGACACACCTACACACAGACACACAAACCTACACATCACCCTAAACACACAGGACACACCTATACACCTCACACGACACACCCACACCTACACCACAGAAAACCTTACACCTACACACAGACACACCCTACACCTACAACCACACCACAGACACACCCTAACACACAGACACACCCTACCCTACACACAGACAACCCTACACCTCCACACAGACACACCCTACACCTACACACGACAACACCACACCTACACACAACACACCCTACACCTACACACACAAACCTACCCAGTACACCTACACAGCTCCGCCCACCACACCCTACACCTAAACACCAACACACCACATACCTACTACAAAACACACCCTACACCTACACACAACACACCTACACCTACACACGACCACACCCTACACTACACAGAACACCTACACCTACACCTACAGACACACCTACACCTACACACGACAAACACCCATACCACCTACACAGACAACCTACACCACCAGAACACACCATCACCCTACACGGAACACCACCCTACACAGCACACCCTCCGACACAGAACACCCTACACAGACTACACCCTACACGGACACACGCCACCCTACAAAAACCTAACCACCACCACTAACCCAGGCTCACCAACCAGAACACACCCTAACCACACACAGGCACACCCTACACTAACACGACAACCACCCTACACCGACAACACCACCCCTACACACGACACACCCTACACCGGTACACACAGGACCACACCCTACACCTAAAAGCCACACCCGACACCTACACACAGACACACCCTAAGACACCTGAACACACACAGGAACACACCCTACACCACCTCACAGACACACCCTAACTACGGAAACCACACTACACACAGACACACCCTACACTACACACAGACACACCCTACACCCACACACAGACACACCTAACCTACCACTACACCAACATAAACACGACACACCCTACACCTACACCACAACCCTACATAACCTACCAACAGCAACACCCTACACCACCCACACAGGCACACCCACACCTACACACAGACACACCCTAAGGACACACGAACCCTACACTGCGACACAGACCGACAACACCCTACACCGACACACAGACACACCCTACACCGACACACAGACACCACCCTACACCGACACCTACACACCTACACCCGCACACAACACACACTTATACACCGACACACACCACACCTTACACTCGACACAACACACCCTACACCGACAACACACAACCTACACCGACACGACCACACCCACTACCACGACACACACACACCCAACCGACACACACACCACCCTCAACCACACGCACCACACACACACCCTACACCGACACACACCTACCACCCTAACACCTACACACAGACACCAACCTACACCACAGCACACCCTACCACGACACTAACAAGACCACACCCTACACAACAGACCACACCCCTACACACACCAGGGACACCCACCCCTACACAACGCCACCTAACCTACACACCACACACCAGACAACCCTCATACACACAGACACACCCTACACACAGACACACCCTACACTACACACAGACGACACCACCCTACACACACACCACACCCTACACCTACACACAGACACACACCACACACACGACACACCCCTACACCTACCAAACAGAACACCCTAACCCTACACACAGACACACCCTACACCTACACACAGACACACCCTACACACAGACACACCCTACACACCTACACACAGGACACACCCTACACACACACACACACCCTACACCTACACACAGACACACCTACACCTACACACAGACACACCCTACCTATACCCGGAAACCCTACACCGCACACAGACACACCCTACACATTACACAAGCACACGAACCTACACACAGACACACCTACCCTACACACACACGACTACACGAACCACACCACTCACACAGCCGACCACCACAGCACACACACCCCTATCACCGGACACACAGACACACCCTACACCGACACACAGACACCACCCTACACCGACACACACACACCTACACAAGACAACCCTACACCTCACACAGACACACCCTAAACCTACACACAGACACACCCTACACCTACACACAGACACCCCTACCACCTACACACCGAGACACACCACACCGACAACGAGACACACCCTACACCGACACACCGAGACACACCCTACACCGACACACGAGACCACAACCCTACACCGGAACACCGAGACACACCCTACACCGACACACCGAGACACACCCTACACCGACACACCGAGACACACCCGTACACAGACACCACGAGACACACCCTACAACGACACACCGACACACAACCTACACCGACACACCGACACACACCTACACAGGACAACCCTACACCCACACACAGCCACACCGACACCCACACCCACACACCTACACCCACACACACACCCTACACCCACACACAGACACACCCTACACCGACACACCCTACACCGACACACCGACACACCCTACAACCGACACACCGACACCACCTACACCGACACACCCCAACGACACACAGACACACACCCTACACAGACACCAACTAACCCACACACAGACACACCCTACACCACCACACACACACCCTACACCCACACACACACCCTACACACCACACACAGACACACACCCACCACACAGACACACACCCACACACACCACACACCCACACACACCACACAACAGCACACACACCACACACAACACACACCCACACACAGACACACACCCACACAGACACCCACCCACACAAGACACACACCCTACCCACACCCAACACACACCCTACACCCACACACAGACACACACCTACACCCACACACCAGACACCACACACACACACACAGACACACACCCACACCCACACACACACCCTACACCCACCCCAAAACCACAACCTACACCACGCAACACACCCTACACCACACACCACACCCACACACCACACCACACACCCACACCCCACACACACACACACCACACCCACACCACACACACACCCTACACCCACACACACACCACACCCTACACACACACACACACATACACCCCACACGAAGACACACCCACCCACACACAGACACACACCCTCACCCCCACACACACACACACCCACACCCACCACACAGACACACACCCACACACAGACACACCACCCGACACCCACCACACACAGACACACACCCTACACCCACACACAACACACCAACCTACACCCACAACAGACACACACCCTACACCCACACACACACCCTACACCCACACCCCACCCTCACCCACACACAGACACACACCACACACACACCCACCCTACACACAGCCTACACCCACACACACACCCACCCTACACACAGCCTACACACCCCACACACCACCCACCCTACACACAGCCTACACCCACACACACACACCCACCCTACACACAGCCTACACCCACACACACACCCACCCTACACACAGCCTACACCCACACACACACCCACCTACCACACAGCCTACACCCACACACACACCCACCCTACACACAGCTACACCACACACACACCACACCCTACACACAGCCTACACCACACAAACACCCACCCACACAACACCTACACCCACACACACACCCACCCTACACACAGCCTACACCCAGACAACACCCACCCTACACACAGCCTACACCCAGACACCACACCCACCCTACACACAGCCTACACCCAGACACACACCCACCTACACACAGCATACACCCAGACACACACCCTACACCCACACAGCCTACACCCACACACAGACACACACCCTACACCACACACAGAGACACACCCTATACAACCCACACACCCTACACCCACACACAGAGACACACCCCTTTACACCCCACACACAGAGACACACACTACACCCACACACAGAGACCACACACCCTACACCCACACACAGGACAACACCCTACCACCCACACACAGACACACACCCACACCCCACACACACACACACCTACCACCACACACACACACACCACCATACACACACCTACACACAGACACCCACCTACACCCACACACACACCCTACACACACACCACACACCACACCCACTACACCCACACACAGACACACACCCACACACACACCCACCCTACACACAGCCTACACCCACACACACACCCACCCTACAAACAGCCTACACCCAGCACACACACCCACCCTACACACAGCCTAACACCACACACACACACCCACCACCTCACACACAGCCCTACACCACAGACACACCACCCCACCTACACACAGCCTCACACCACACCAAGACACACACACACCACCCTACACAAAGCCTACACCCAGACACCACCACACCCTACACACAGCCTACACCAGACACACACCACCCTACACACAGCCTACACCACAGAACACAACACCCACCCTAACACACAGCCTACACCCAGACACACACCCACCCTACACACACCTACACCCAGACACACCACACCACCTACACACAGCACACCCTACACCCACACACACACACACCCTACACCCACACAGACACACACACACCCTACACACAGCCTACACCCTACACACAGCCTACACCCTACACACAGACACACACACACACCCTACACCCACACACACACACACCCTACACCCACACACAGACACACACACCCCCTACACACAGCCTACACCCTACACACAGCCTACACCCTACACACAGACACACAGCCTACACCCTACACACAGACACACACCCTACACACACACACACCCTACATCCCCCCCCCCTCTTCTCTAGATTTTAACTGGACTGTTAGGCAGGATGATCTCATTCTGGACTGGGAATTGTGATTTACTGGGTACATATGGCAGATCGCTACCTCTAGAGGCTCTTAAAGACACGGATGCAGAGAAAAGAGAACACAGCGATTTATGTGTTCAGAGAAGATGTAATGAGTTGCACAGGAAGTTAGTGCAGTAATAGTGCTGGGCACATACATGGCTGGTGAGAGTGTGTGGAGTATTATCACTTTCTCTTATGACCCATCTGGCTTCTGAGATCAAAATTACGCCTCTCCTCACTGCAGCTCCTTATCGGTGCCGTACTTGTTGTTGCTAAATGAATGAATGAGATGTCGGGAGATACATGGAAGCTGGAAATCGGAGTCATTTTATTGTAGCACAGTAAAGGTTACAAGTAAGAATAAAGTTGTGTACATTGTGTATAAGGATAACAAGCTATTTAAACAAACCTCTCATTGACGTTTTTGTAGTTACTGGATATGGGTAGTGGGTACCACATGGTAAGTGCAGTTTGTGGCCCTGTAAACTGAAGGTCGTAATTGATTAGGCAGGTGACCAGGTCCATCCTTTCCTTAAAAGGATATGTACACTGGGAATAATATTGTTTAAATAGCCCATTACTGGAAACTATCATTCTTCCTAGCTATCACTGTACCATTGATCTGTCCCCTATTTCTTTAGATATCCGTCCTGAATCATCGTACATTTCATCTGTCAATCAAGTGCCTTATTTTTATAAAATGCGATGTATAGTTTTGCTGTAGCTAGAATAGTGAGGGTTGGTACATGAACTGCATGGTGGGAAATTCCAACTCCTAATGCTGCCTCATAGTGATTACTGAGCATGCTTGCCCACACAGAAAGTCAGATGATTCCTCTGGCTGGGAGCAGAACTATTATATTTTAACAATAAGAAAACTAGGTGTTGGGGGGTCCTGCATAGTATATAAAGTTCCCTTTAATCTGCATTTCTCCATTGTGAAGTATCCAGGTTTGGGCAATAATTTGTAAATGTTCCGATATCTGTAGGTACTTTCCAAGAGTTCCAAGTGTACTGTGGCACACCGCTGTTGGCTAACTAGCCAGACAAGTTCGTAGGTGCAATCCTCTTAGCCCCCTACTTCCAGGGCTCCATAAACCAAGCAAGGTATTGAATAGGAGGAGCACACTACTGTAGTGAGAATTTCTTTATTTTAGTGCAAAAACAGCATACAGCATACAACGCCTGAGGAAGGGGGCTAGAGTCCCGAAACGTTGTATGCTGTTTTTGCACTAAAATAAAGAAATTCTCACTACAGTAGTTTGCTCCTCCTATTCAATACCTTGCTCCGATATCTGTTGGACACGTTCCTTGGGGTCTACGCCTACTGGGGAGCACCAATTGCAATATCCCTGGAGGATCTGGCAGGACCACATCATGTAGAAAGTACCAGGGTCTAGGAGACATTTAGGACCATTAGGGTTGCGGGAGGATTGGAACTTAGAATGATCTGTGGAGGACGTACATCTTGGTTACACCCATTGTTGGATACTCTCAGGCCAATCTATGTGCCTGTAAAGCTTCATCCCATTTCTCCTCCGTAATATCGCCCAGATCAGTTTCCCCGGAGAATTAGCTGTAGTTTGGGGGGGATCCGTGGGATTCATGGAGGTCTCGGTGTGAAGTGGATCTGAGCGGTGCAGACGAAGAGCCAGACAGGTGTTGATTTGTATAGAATTCCAATGTCAGACCTTGCCCGGTGTTTTATGTCCTTGTGGAATTGGCGTCTTGGATTTCCCAGGTAGACAGCGGGCGTCTAGTAGGGTGCGTTGGGTCTGGGACAGTTGATATAGGTGGGAGAGGTAGGTACCAATGTCTAGTGTTGGAGCGGTAGGTAGTCCTTTTGGTGTATAGTGGCTCCATCCAAGTAAGGAAATAATGGAATGTATCATCCTGTAGGCAGGGAGGGCTCAGCGCTGGGCTGCCATGCTGCTTGCCCTGGCTCTGTGCCAATTACCATCCATTCCCAGGGGATTACTATTGTTAGTACCGGTAAGTTTATTGTCTGAGACGGTGATTGGGGAACATTGAATACAATGGCGGTCACTCTCAGTCCCTTAATCCTCTTGTTGGACCGTATTGACCCTTAACGTGGAGGAATATGGATGTGTTCATTATGGGAACAGACTGTCCTGGGCCTTGTGTTTAGTTAATGGAGTGATGGGACAGAATGTGGCAATATCCCTGTGGTACCAGGCACGTGGGAGAGCAGTGCATTATGGGATATTGTTGTGTGAGATTAGCAGTGCATTATGGGTAACTATGCAGATAGTGCTATAAGGATAGCAATGCATTATGGGTTGTTGTGTGAGGAGAGTGGTGCAGTATGGGGATATTGTGCAGATAGTGTGTGTGCGATAGCAGTGCATTATGGGTAACTATGCAGATAGTGCTATAAGGATAGCAATGCATTATGGGTTGTTGTGTGAGGAGAGTGGTGCATTATGGGATATTGTGCAGATAGTGTTGTGTGAGATTAGCAGTGCATTGTGGGTAACTATGCAGATGGTGTTATAAGGATAGCAATGCATTATGGGTTGTTGTGTGAGGAGAGTGGTGCATTATGGGATATTGTGCAGATAGCGGTTACTTATGTAATGTCTCCCTGAGTCCATCGCCTCACTCCCTCCCCATTTATATCTCCCTGTACAATCTCATGATTGACCCCCGATAGTAGTAAAACTGTCCGCTCTTAAGCAATGGGTTAATTGGCGTTGGGAATAATAAGTTCCGTTGATTGAATTGGAATTCTATGGCCAGTCCGAATGGAAACCTAAATCACAAACCCTGATGTCCCTTTCACTCTTGACTTTACCCAGTAGGATCTTTGTTTAGGAAAGTGAAGGGATTGATTAGTGGTATAAATAAGCAGGGTTATTCAATAAAAGTTCTAATTGTGCCCCAACCAATCAGATGTTAGCTTTCAAATGCTAAATAAGATCTGATTGGCTGGGGCAAATTTAGCACCATTTTAAACAATAAGAACTTTTATTGAATCTCCCGCAAAGTGTATTATCATAGCGGAACCATATAGTAATATTAGGTAACCCTTTATTTATAATGAACACCCCTCCCCTGCACTGGTCCAACCGGAAACGAGATCCGTTTGTACCAGTGAAATGTCAATTCGTGTTGCACAGCACTGACGGGGAAGCAGTGGGGCAGCTCCAGCATCTAGAGAGTCCACAGATCCTTCCCTGTGCCATGTTATAGAAATCCGCCCATTGAGTGTGTTTGTCTGTATACAGATCCTGTAATAGGTTCCTATTGGTTAGATAGACCCTTATCGGGTGATGGGAAGAGATTTCTGCGGTCGTTTTTCCGTAAACACTGTCACATCCACCGGGATTTAAACATCTAAACCCTTTTTCCCGTCTGTCCGAGCCCCTGGGGGACCCTCTCTCACTACGAATCACTGTCCCTGTAGACAGTGGAGCTGTCATTATAAGATCTGATTGAAATGTCTGTGGGCCCGACTCCATTTAACTCTTTAGTCTGTGTGATACCTTCTGGGCACTGGGATGGAGAGTTTCTCCTCGGAACAAATTACCTTTGGGATCCAGAGACAGAGCTGCCAAGCCGACTAATAACCAGACGGTACCAGACATTGTCCGTAGACCCCGGCTGTGTATGGATCACTATTTACTGGGGCAGATGCTGCTGCCCCAGGCCAGTGGTAAAATTAAAGTAGCCATGCTCCATAGACATCAATAAGTTAATTAACCACTTGGCTCATGGGAATTGTCCAGATCTTTCTAAATGGGATTTAACCATTTCTCTTCCATGTAATGTTTCTATCGATCGCTAAATCCTGGTTTGTTGGGGTTTTCCTACAAAATGTTCATTCGTTAGACACACGGGATTTTAACTCTATTAGATCTGAGCGGCCAATCGCATTAAGTTTGTGTTAGCGTCTGTCTCTCTCTCTAGCTGTCTGTCTCTCTCTCTAGCGTCTCTCTCTCTAGCTGTCTGTCTCTCTCTCTCTAGCGTCTCTCTCTCTAGCTGTCTGTCTCTCTCTCTCTAGCGTCTCTCTCTCTAGCGTCTCTCTCTCTAGCGTCTCTCTCTAGTCGTCTGTCTCTCTCTAGCTGTCTGTCTCTCCTCAGCTGTCTGTCTCTCTCTAGCTGTCTTTCGCTCTCCTAGCGTCTCTCTCTAGCTGTCTGTCTCTCTCTCTAGCTGTCTGTCTCTCTCTCTAGCGTCTCTCTCTCTAGCTGTCTGTCTCTCTCTAGCTGTCTGTCTCTCTCTAGCGTCTGTCTCTCTCTCTAGCTGTCTGTCTCTCTCTCTAGCTGTCTGTCTCTCTCTCTAGCTGTCTGTCTCTCTCTCTAGCTGTCTGTCTCTCTCTCTAGCTGTCTGTCTCTCTCTCTAGCTGTCTGTCTCTCTCTAGCGTCTCTCTCTCTAGCTGTCTGTCTCTCTCTCTAGCTGTCTGTCTCTCTCTAGCGTCTCTCTTTCTAGCTGTCTGTGTCTCTCTCTCTAGCGTCTGTCTCTCTTTCTCTAGCTGTCTGTCTCTCTTTCTCTAGCTGTCTGTCTCTAGCGTCTGTCTCTCTTTCTCTAGCTGTCTGTCTCTCTCTCTAGCTGTCTGTCTCTCTCTCTAGCTGTCTGTCTCTCCCTGACGCAATTAGGATCAGTCATTTCATTAAAGAAACAAACAGATCTGTGCACCAGCTGGGATGAGACTTCCATTGATCCTGTGATTCAATAAGCTGTGATTATGTGGATGTCTGTGTGGCACAAACCAGTAATTATGTAAAATGGCACCAAGTTGGAGCTATTCTTCCATTTGCCATTTAAACGAAAAATACCTACCCGTACTACCTTTATCGGCTTTGTCACTAACCTACCACGGTACTTACCCTTATAACAGGCTGTGTTGTCACTAACCTACCACGGTACTTACCCTTTATACAGGCTGTGTTGTCACTAACCTACCACGGTACTTACCCTTTATACAGGTGTGTTGTCACTAACCTACCACGATACTTACCCTTTATACGCTGTGTGTCCCTACCTACACGATACTACCCTTTATACAGGCTGTGTTGTCACTAACCTACCACGATACTTACCCTTTATACAGGCTGTGTTGTCACTAACCTACCACGGTACTTACCCTTTATACAGGCTGTGTTGTCACTAACCTACCACGGTACTTACCCTTTATACAGGCTGTGTTGTCACTAACCTACCACGATACTTACCCTTTTATACAGGCTGTGTTGTCACTACCACCACATACTACCCTTTATACAGGCTGTGTTGTCACTAACCTACCAGGTACTTACCCTTTATACAGCTGTGTTGTCACTAACCTACCACGTTACTTACCCTTTATACGCTGTGTTGTTCACTAACCTACACGGTACTTACCCTTTATAAACAGGCTGTGTTTTCACTACCTACCATTACTTACCCTTTATACAGGTGTGTTGTGTCACTAACCTACCACGTTACTTACCCTTATACAGACTGTTGTGGTCACAACCTACCACGTACTTACCCTTTATACAGGCTGTGTTTGTCACTAACCTCAACTGACTTACCCTTTATACAGGCTGTGTTGTCACTAACCTACCACGTTACTTACCCTTTATACAGGCTGTGTTGTCACTAACCTACCACGTTACTTACCCTTTATACAGGCTGTGTTGTGTCACTAACCTACCACGGTACTTACCCTTTACAGCTGTGTTGTGTCACTAACCTACCACGTTACTATACCCTTTATACAGACTGTGTTGTGTCACTAACCTACCACGGTACTTACCCTTTATACGGCTGTGTGTCACTACCTACCACTTACTTACCCTTTATACACCTGTGTTGTTCTACACTAACCTACCACGTTTTACTTACCCTTTATACAGGCGGTGTTTGTGTCACTAAACCTACCACGTACTTACCCTTATACAGACTGTGTTGTGTCACTAACCTCCACGGTACTTACCTTTGATGTGTGTGTCACTAACCTACCACGGAACTTACCCTTTATACAGACTGTGTTGTGTCACTAACCTACCACGGTAACTTACCCTTTATAGGCTGTGTTTGTCACTAACCTACCAACTTTACTTACCCTTTATACAGACTGTGTTGTGCACTAACCTACCACGTACTTACCCTTTATACAACTGTGTTTTGTCACTAAACACAACCACGGTACTTACCCTTTATAACAGCTGTTTGTGTCCTACCTACCCACGGTACTTACCCTTTATACAGACTGTGTTGTGTCACTAACCTACCACGTACTTACCCTTTATAACAGGCTGTTTGTCACTCACCATACTACCCACGTTACTTACCCTTTATACAACTGTGTGTGTGTCACTAACCTACCACCGGTATCCGTGTGTTTTGGTGTTACTACGGTTACCCTTTATACAGGCTGTGTTGTGTCACTAACCTACCACGGTACTTACCCTTTATACAGGCTGTGTTGTGTCACTAACCTACCACGGTACTTACCCTTTATACAGGCTGTGTTGTGTCACTAACCTACCACGGTACTTACCCTTTATACAGACTGTGTTGTGTCACTAAACCACCACGGTACTTACCCTTTATACAGGCTGTGTTGTCACTAACCTACCACGTACTTACCCTTTATACAGGCTGTGTTGTCACTAACCTACCACGGTACTTACCCTTTATACAGGCTGTGTTGTCACTAACCTACCACGGTACTTACCCTTTATACAGACTGTGTTGTGTCACTAACCTACCACGTTACTTGACCCTTTATACAGACTGTGTTGTGTCACTAACCTACCACGTTACTTACCCTTTATACAGACTGTGTGTGTCACTAACCTACCACGGTACTTACCCTTTATACAGGCTGTGTTGTGTCACTAACCTACCACGTCTTTTGTTGTGTCCACTAACCTACCACGGTACTTACCCTTTATACAGATGGTGTTGTCACTAAACCTACTACCACGGTACTTACCCTTTATACAGCTGTGTTGTGTCACTAACCTACCACCGGTTTCTATACCTTTTATACAGACTGTGTTTGTCACTAACCTACCGCTACTTACCCTTTATACACTGGTGTTGTGTCACTACCCTCCACGGTACTTCCCTTTATACAACTGTGTTTGTGTCACTAACCTACCACGGTACTTACCCTTTATACAGACTGTGTTGTGTCACTAACCTACCACGGTACTTACCCTTTATACAGGCTGTGTTGTCACTAACCTACCACGTTACTTACCCTTTATACAGACTGTGTTGTGTCACTAACCTAAACCACGGTACTTACCCTTTATACAGGCTGTGTTGTTCACTAACCTACCACGGTACTACCCTTTATACAGCTTGTTGTGTCACTAACCTACCACGTACTTACCCTTTATACAGCTGTGTTGTTCACTAAACCTACCACGGTACTTACCCTTTATACACGTGTTGTGTCCCTACCTACCACGTACTTACCCTTTATACAGACTGTGGTTGGTCCACTAACCTACCACGGTACTTACCTCACTACAGTGGCTGCTATGTTATGTCCAAGCAAGGGGACCTCCACAAGTAATTACCCTTTATTACGACGGTGTTGTGTCACTAAACCTAGCGCACAGACTCTTATACTAGCTGGTTGATAATACCGCGGTCTTACTTAACAGCTGTGTTGTGCACGAACGCACCATGGTACTACATTATGGGCACTGTCTGTCGTCAGCTACCACTCACGGTACTACCTTTATACAGACTGTGTTTGGTCAAACGCTACACCGTACTACCTTGATACGCGGTTACTAACTACCACGTACTTACCTTTAACAGGCGAGTGTTTCATATGCAACTACCCTACACTTACTTACTTAACAGGCTGTGTGTGGCACACTAACCTTACGACGGGTTACATACACCTTTATACAGCGTGTTGTTGTGCACTTAACCTAACACCGGGTACTAATCCCTTATACAGCCGGTGACTAGCTGAACCTATGTCGGCTGATACAGACTGTGTGTTGTAAACAACATCCACGTAACTTACCCTTTATACAAGATGCTGTGTTGTCCCTAACACAGACTAACCTTATACCGGACTGTGTTGTATCAAACGTTGAACGGTAGAACGCCTTTATCATAAGCTGTAGTTGGTCACTAAAACACTACCGACGGTGACTTTACCTTATACAGCTGTGTTTCACTCAACCTACCAGTTACTATCCCTTTATACAGACTGGGTTTGTGTCACTAACCTCCACGGTTACTTACCCTGTATACAGGCTGTGATTGTCACTAACCTACCACGGATCTATAGGACACCTTATACAGGTAATACTGTGTTGTGCACTAACCGACCACGGTACTACCTGACCGACCTGTGATAAATATGTCACTAGCCACGTATATCCCTTTATCAGGCTTGTCACTAACCACCACGGATTACGTTTACCCTTTATACATACTGTGTTTGTGTCACTAACCTACCAAGGTTACTTACCACTTTATAAGGCTGGTTGTTCACTAACTACCACAGCGTACTTACCCCTTTATACAGGCGTGTTTGAGTCACTAACATACCGTATTATCCCTTTAACAGGACGATGTGTTGTGTCACTTCCTGAACACGGTACTACCGCTTTAAACAGGTCTGGGTGTGTCACTAACGTCACCTAACCTTTATACAGACTGTTTCATACCTACGTGGGACGGGACCTTAAAGGGTCACTCCTACGGTTTAGTTAACAGGACTGTGTTGTCACTAACCTACCACGTACTTACCCTTTATACCGAACTCGTGTTGTCCGTCGATCTACCCTAACCGCGGTTGGTACAACTACACGGTACTTACCCTTTATACAGAGCTGTGTGTTGTGTCACTAACCTACCACGGTACTTTACCCTTTATAAGCTTGTGTCAATACCCACGGCGTATCATTAAGTGTGTGTTCACTAACCACCGATTACTGTACCCTTGAGATAAGATGTGTTTTGTCCCTAATAGACAGACGGTACTTACCCTTATACAGGACTGATGTTGTGTCACTACCTACCATACGGTACTTACCCTTTATGACAGTCTGTGTTGTGTCACTAATCTACACGGTACTTACCCTTTATACCGTGCTTGTGTTTGTCACAACCTACAACGGTGCTTACTAGCCAGCATACAGCAGCTTGTGACGAACTTCCACCACTTTAGCCAAGGTTTACTCTATTGATATGTGATATTTTCTGATTGAAAGGGGCCACATGAACCGTGGCGTTTGGAGCAGAATTTTAATTCTTCTGAAATAACTCTGATTTGCCTCTTTATTCCCCAGTATCAATATTCACCCCAGAGCCATGCTGTTGCTCATTCCATCCAGTAGGTGGGTGCGGTTTTGTGGCGGTGGGAGGACAGTTATGTAATATTGAGGTGGGGCAGTGGAAAGCATTCACAAGGGGGGGTTATTTTGCATTTTAAAACTGGTGGCTGTAATAGATTTCTCCCTTTATTGCTGTGAGTATAAAAATCCTGTGTGTATGATGGAAACATTGTGAATGGAACCAATTATCAAGGTGGCCATCTACAGCAGTCTCCCTGACCTTCATTAATTGGCAGATTGTTCCTGTTCCCTTTCAGTTACAATGAACGTCTGTTTAGTTGGGGGGGTTAATTAGGACCAATTGGCCTCGTTATACGGTGACTCTGCCCATGCGGTAAACCCAGGACAGACGTGAATCTCTGCTGCATTGTACGGGCTCTGGCTCCTTCTTTTCTAACAATATTTCTATGACGTTGAGCAAATTGAACCGCCAGGCGTAGATTAGTTACTGCAGGTTACTGCGTTATGTATATAAAGATCGCGGGGTTGTGGTTTGTAGCACTTGCTGGGGCTAATGGTTGCGTTAAAGAGCAAAGTACGCAATTTCAGAGTGGGGTACAGAATACGGACAGTGACGTTAATTAAGGATTACAGTAATGTACGGGGTGGGGTACGTAACTACGTAATGTAGGATGATATATTCAGTAGTTCAGTTAGTGAGGGTACAGTAGGGAATGTCAGTAAATATTCTAATGTAGGTCAGTATAATGTGCAAAGTATACAGTAGTGTAGGGTACAGTAATGTACGGGTGGGGTACAGTAAATGATATACAGTAATGTAGGGTACATGATAGTATGTACAGTAAAGTGGTATAAACAGTAGTGTGTAGGGTACCATAATGTACGGATGGGGTACAGGTAAATGTATACCACGTAATGTAGGGTAACAGTGGATAGTAATGATACAGTTAAAGTGGTTATACAGTATGATTATAGGGTACACGTAATGTACGAAAGATGGGGGGTACAGTTAACGTGATACGAGGAATGGTATGGTACAGTGATAGTTAATGACATATACGTGGTATAGCAGTAGGTGGAGGGTACGGGGTAATAGTACGGTGATGGGTGTCAGGAAAGCTATACACTGTAATGTAGGGGTACAGTGATATTAATGGTACAGTAAAGTGTAACAGTATGTTTAGGTGTACAGTAATGGTAGGGGATGGGGTACAGTAAATGATCATACAGTTCTGTAGGGTTCAGTAGTATTGTACAGTTAGTGTATAGTATGTATACATAAGTTAGGATGTCATAAATATATCGTATGTAGTACAGTGAACGTACATAATTATAGAGGTAGGTCCAGTATGTACGGGATGGTGGTAAGCAGTAATGATATACAGAATGCTAGGTACAGTGATATTCATGTACAGTACAAGTGTGTAAACAAGTTGTGTAGGTACAGTAAGGTAGGATGGGTGGTAATGTAAGATTTATTACGTAATAGGTACCAGTAAGTAAGTGTACAGGGGTGGAGAAGTGGTAATACAGTTAAACGTAGTTAGGGTACAGTAATTACGGTGGGATACAGTTCAAGAGTAGGGGTACAGTGATTATAATGTACACAGTAAAAGTGGTAATACAGGATGATGTATAGGGTAACAGTAATGTACGGGAGGGTGAGGTAATAAATGATATAACAGTAATGTAGGGTAAGTGATAAGTAATGTACCTAAAGGGGTATACAGGAATGTGTAGGTGTACAGTAATGTATGGAATGGGTACACGTAAAGATATACAGTATAATAGGGTACAAGTGATTAGTAATTGTACAGTAAAGTGGTATACAGTATGTGTAGGGTACAGTAATGTCGGGGGGTTGGTACAGTAAAGTTATATAATCAGTAAGTAGGGTACAGTGATGTGATAGGTAATGTACATAAAGTGGTATGTAGTGTAGGTATAGTAGTACGGGATGTTACAGTAAATGATAACAGTGAGGGTAGTTGTTAGTAAGTAGCAGTGGATACTTGTGTAGATAAGTACGGTTCAGTAAATGATTCAGAGGGGTACAGTGATAGTATGTACAGTAGTGGTTACAGTATGTGTAGGGGATACAGTAAGTATAACGGGATGGGGGACAGTAAAGTATGAGGTACAGTGATAGTAATGTACAGTAACGTGGTATTACAGTATGTGTTATGGTACATAAGTACGGATGGGGTACAGTAACAGATTACATTGATAGTAATGTAGACTAAAGGTGGGTATACAGTATGTGTAGGGTACAGTAATGTACGGGATGGGGTACAGTAAATGATATACAGTAATATAGGGTACAGTGATAGTAATGTACAGTAAAGTGGTATATAGTATGTGTCGGGTACAGTAATGTACGGGATGGGGTATAATAAAGTGATATACAGTATTGTAAGGTATAGTAATGTACAGGATGGGGTACAGCAGTGTATTGAATGGGTTACAGTAAAGTGATATACAGTAAAATGGGGTACAGTGATGTAAAGTGATATACCGTATTATAAGGTACAGTGATGTATAGTAGTAATGTACAGGAGGTATAAAGTAATGTTTAGGGTACAGTAAAGTAATATAGGGTACAGCGATGTAAAGTGATATACAGTATTGTAAGGTACAGTAATGTACAGGATGGGGTACAGTAAAGTGATATACAGTAATGTAGGGTACAGTGATAGTAATGTACAGTAAAGTGGTATACAGTATTGTAAGGTACAGTGATGTAATGCACAGGGTGGGTTACACTAATGAACCGGTTGGGGTGGTATACAGTATTGTAAGGTACAGTGATGTAATGCACAGGGTGGGTTACACTAATGAACCGGTTGGGGTGGTATACAGTATTGTAAGGTACAGTGATGTAATGCACAGGGTGGGTTACACTAATGAACCGGTTGGGTGGTAATACAATAATTTGTAATGTACCTGGATGGGTTTTAAATAATGAACCAGTTGGGGTGGTATACAGTATTGTAAGGTACAGTGAATGTAATGTACAGGGTGGGTTACACTAATGAACGGTGTGGGTGGTTAAATACAGTATTGGTAAGGTACAGTGATGTAGTACAGGTTGGTTACACAATGAACCGGTTGGGGTGAGTATACAGTATTGTAAGGTACTAGTGATGTTAATGCAAGGGGTGGTTACACTAATGAACCGGTTGGGGTGGTATACAGTATTGTAAGGATACAATGATGTAATGCCAGGGTGGGTACACTTATGAACCGGTTGGGGTGGTGTACAGTATGTAAGTACAGTGATGTTGTACGGGTGGGTTACACTAATGAACCGGTTGGGGTGGTAACAGTATTGTAAGGTACAGGTGATGTAATGTACAGGGTGGGTTACACTAATGAACCGGTTTGGGTGGTATACAGTATTGTAAGGTACAGTGATGTAATGTACAGGGTGGGTTACACTAATGAACCGGTTTGGGTGGTATACAGTATTGTAAGGTACAGTGATGTAATGTACAGGGTGGGTTACACTAATGAACCGGTTGGGGTGGTATACAGTATTGTAAGGTACAGTGATGTATCGACAGGGTGGGTTACATAATTAACCGGTTGGGGTGGTATACAGTATTGTAATTACAGTGATGTTAGTGGTGTTTTTTTAAATACGCTGTATTGGTTTTTTCCATACGAAGGTGCAGTTTTGTTAAAATGGTTTTTATGACAGAGCTTTGTATATTATCCATGAAAACAAACATGGCAGTCCCAGGAGATGATTTATATTGGTGTTCTGGGGGATACAGAGGATGCTTAGCAACTAGATAATAATATTATATTTATTATTCTATAAATACACAGCTTAGTCCTTGGGTTGTGTTCATTAAATGGGCTCTGTCTCTAACAACGTCAAGATATCTCCAATCGGGGCCTAATACGGTTCCTTATAGAAATGTTTTGTGTAAATCCAGCCCCGGTGTCTCCTGTGTCTTGTACGTTATACTGCATTAAACCAGCGCTGTGGGATTTTCTCGCCACCAGAGTCCCGACGCGTTTCACTTTGTCCCTTTTCTCTTCTGACATTTGCAAGATAAGACTTGACCATTGAGTCAGACTTTGAGGGAACGTGATTGGTTTTGTAAAATTCCTTTATTACGTTCGATCCTTTTAGCAACATCAGGTTCGCCGCTAAAATATAAATATTTTTATACATCGAAATCACTGACCTTTCCCGATCATCGTAACGACCCGCATAAAAAGCGCTGCCCGGAGACTTTAAAGGAATTGCTTATATAGGTCATTTCGACCTCTATATGAACACACATGTAAGCAGCACTTACTCCCCTGACTATGGTGTGGGCAAGCATGCTCGGTAATCCCTATGAGGCAGCATTGGAGAGGGGAGTTTCCCACCATGCAGTTCATGTACCAACTGTCACCATTCTAGGTACAGCAAAAGTATACTAACAAAAGTTTATGATCCTAATGCAGTAGATTGATGTTAGAAAGGACATGTTCAGATTGGATTCTAAAGAAAAGGGGGCAGATGAAACAAATAATGGTACGTGAAAATTATAATTTCATTAATGGGCAATTTAAAACGATCCATTTCCCAGTGTACATATACCCCTTTAATACTTGGTAACCTCTTGGCGTCCATGTTTAACCGCTATTAAAAGGTAAGTTAAGAAAACCAAAGTGAAATTTTATTTCAATTCTCTGTGAATGGGATATTGATCCAGTAATGTTATTAGGGTTACAAAGTATATTGGGCCTGGGGCTGATAGTGGGATTTATACAAGGTTCTTAAACAGATATCTAGTGTCTTTTAAAGGACACTATACTAAAAAATGACTTTGCCTCATATTAATCTATAATTGAATACATGTAAGTAGCACTTACTCTGATTTGCATGATTGCTGCATGCCTTCAATCCGCACAATATTTGTTTAGGAGCAGTTATCCCCCCTCCCTCTTTTAACCCCTCTCCCACTTCCATCTGACCTGACTTTTCCCCCACACACCAACTGTCAACCTGCACACAGCATACAGCATTCCAACTGTCAATCTCTGTCACCATCCAGCTACAGTAAAACTACTCACAGAAGAATAGTTTTTGAGAGCAGGAACTTGATGACAGCTGAAATTAAGAAGTTTTATATTGGATATCTAAAGAAATAGGGGACAGATCAACAAAAATGATACAGTGTGGTTGGGAAGAATATAGTTTCCAGTTATGGTCAATTTAATATAACCTATTGTTCGGTATAGATGCCCTTTAACTCCTGGGGTTTAAACTTACATCAACTTCAACTTCGCTGGCCGGTTTAAGACCATATAGTAGTGTGCGCCTCTCTCGTGATTTTGGACTAAAGGCCACGCTGCTTGTTCTTTGTTGCCAGTTGTGTTTGTAATATTCTGAAAAAGGTTATTCCCTTTTTGTGTTTTATGACGGCTGGAGTGAGGCGTTGTACACTAGTCACAGGAAATATCTCTGGATTCAGTTAGATCAACGGGACTTGAAGTTTAGTTCTTAAAGACGTTTCGCTAGTCATCCGACTGGACCTCTCATTCAGAAATTGATCTAACTGAATACCACAAATTACTATTACCTGGTATCCCAGATAGGCCGTGACCTGACGGAGATATCGCGGATGCCGTGACCTGAACGATGAATATCGCGGATAGGCCCGTGACCTGACGAATGATGAAACCTTTACACAGGGAAATAAAGGGTCTGTACCTGGAACAATCTTGTTCTGTTATGTAGTAAGATTGCTAATCAGGAGGGTGTATAGAGTAAAGCTCCTGTGCAGTGTCTGTATCACTTAGAGATGTTCTGATCCATTAGGACTGGGTAATGTTTGTCCAGGAAACCCGCAGAGCCTAATTACTGGTTTAAATTGCTGCACTAATTCTGTCTGTCTCTGGCGTATAGGGGGCTATACACACAAACACTGACGTATTCCGTCAAATCCAACTGGCTGCCAATTAAATCTCCAATGTTCATCAAAAGTCATTGGAACCTGAGAAAGAAATGTCTGTAAAACGAAAATGGAATCGCTTGAGTATAAATCCAAGCCTGTTAATATCTCTGGCACTGCGCCCCCTAGTGTAAATAACGAGGTAACTGCAGCTGTAGAATACTTAAAGGGCAAGTGATTGTCTGGACATAAGAATATTAGTGTTCAGGTCATTGTCACCTGTAGTCATTTACCTGTATTAATCATTTACCTTATTATTATTAAGTAGGCAACTGCGCAAAGCAGTAGCCAATCAGGACATTTGATAATCCGTCTGTCCCATTGCCTCCCTAACGAATAGATGTACAGAACAGTTGCATGGAATTTATTTGAAGTGATTCCATGCTATCCGTGTGATGCGATTAGAGCGTTGTAGTTCCAAGCCTGGACCAAATGTGGGTTGGCACCTGGAAAGTCTCTAGTATCTTAAAGGCATCTATGCTGAAAAAGTTTAATTGTTCTATCTGGAAACTCTAATTGTTATCCAGTCTGACACCTACTTACTTTCAGCTGTCGATCAAGTGCCTTAGTAGCATAAACTCTTCTGCTGTGTGAGTATGTGAATTGCATGATGGAAATTCCCTTTTCCAATGCTTCCTCATAGCGATTACAGAGCATGCTTGCCCTAATAGAAAGTCTGTCAGATGGAAGGAGGTTGTCATTGAAGAGAGGGAGGGAGAGACTGAGCCTAAGCATAAAGAAACAGAATTGAAGGCATGCAGCAACACACCTCTGCATAAGGGCTACTTATATGTAGTAATTTTAAAGTTTAAAATGAAGGAAGTAATTTTTTCATTATAGTTGCCCTTTAAAGCCCATAAAGGTAAGTAGAGCACTTGAAGTTTATGCAGGGATTAAAAGTACAACTTGCTTAAACATAGCAAAACATTGAATACGTTCCCCACTTACATACAGAGACTAACAAAGAAGTTGGTCTCCATACAAGTGCTTTCTGTTTAAAAAGCACTCTCTGCCTTTCAAACAAGTTCAGGATTAGTCTCTAGATCTCTGGATCTTAGGTTGTAGGCTTGTGACGTGCACTTCCTTGTCTGTCTGAATCTGTGACAGGCACAATAAAGTGTGTAGAAAGCACCACCCCCCAGAAATTGATCTTTATGAAGCTGTTACAGAGACTCATTGATTCTCTGTCCATTACTCTACCTATGTTAACTCTAAGAAAGGATCACATCAAATATAGCAATAAAAAAAAAACTTAATTATCGTCAAAAGGGTTAAACAATTTTTGAAACATACACTGTTTATATCTGGAGGATTAAGCCTAGTTTGGGCCACTGGCTATTGTACAGATAAGGGCCTGCACCAAATTTGTAGGTCACACCCCTTTCTCCGCCCACTTTAAGCCACGCCCATTGGGTACAGAATAGTTAAATCAATAGTGTAAAGTAACTATAAAGTCACTTAAGCATAATAAAACTGCATAATTCATGGCAGCAATGAATATGTTAAATGAACTTGGTTTAATGGTTAAATAAGCTCCCAGCATTCCTTACCAGACAGTGTGGCTCTTCGGGCAGCAATAAATTTACAATTTTGGTAAAAAATTAAAGGCATGTCCATCCTCAAACCAAAATTTCAAATTTAAAACTAATTGACCTCACTTGGTTAAAAATTCCCCCGTACGCTCCTAAAACTACTAACCCCCCACCGATCCCTCGCGTCTCTTCTAATTACAGGGCTCCAGACATTTCAGCAGATGTTAGGTTAATTGTTGGAGGGTAATTTTAACTGGGACACACAGAAGTGTCTTAAGGTGGGCAACACACAGTACCACCTGTCCTATTGTAGATGAGGGAAAGACAGGCGTGAATGGGTCTCGCTATATAAAGTAGAGTATTGTAAGGTACAGTGATGTAATGTACAGGGTGGGTTACACTAATGAACCGGTTGGGGTGGTATACAGTATTGTAAGGTACAGTGATGTATCGACAGGGTGGGTTACACTAATGAACCGGTTGGGGTGGTATACAGTATTGTAATGTACAGTGATGTATATTGTGGTGTTTTTTAAATACGCTGTATTGGTTTTTCCATACGAAGGTGCAGTTTTTGTAAAATGTGTTTTTATTGACAGAGCTTTGTATATTATCCATGAAAACAAACATGGCAGTCCCAGGAGATGATTTATATTGGTGGTTCTGGGGGATACAGAGGATGCTTAGCACTAGATAATATATATTATATTTATTATTCTATAAATACACAGCTTAGTCCTTGGGTTGTGTTCATTAAATGGGCTCTGTCTCTAACAACGTCAAGATATCTCCATCGGGGCCTAATACGGTTCCTTATAGAAATGTTTTGTGTAAATCCAGCCCCGGTCTCTCCTGTGTCTTGTACGTTATACTGCATTAAACCAGCGCTGTGGGATTTCTCTGCCACCAGAGTCACCGACGCGTTTCACTTTGTCCCTTTTCTCTTCTGACATTTGCAAGATAAGACTTGACATTTGAGTCAGGACTTTGAGGGAACGTGATTGGTTATTGTAAAATTCCTTTATTACGTTCGATCCTTTTAGCAACATCAGGTCGCAGCTAAAATATAAATATTTTTATACATCGAAATCACTGACATTTCCCGATCATCGTAACGACCCGCTATAAAAAGCGCTGCCCACGGAGACTTTAAAGGAATTGCTTATATAGGTCATTTCGACCTCTATATGAACACATGTAAGCAGCACTTACTCCCCTGACTATCTGTGTGGGCAAGCATGCTCGGTAATCCCTATGAGGCAGCATTGGGAGAGGGAGTTTCCCACCATGCAGTTCATGTACCAACTGTCACCATTCTAGGTACAGCAAAAGTATACATAACAGAAAAGTTTATGATCCTAATGCAGTAGATTGATGTTAGAAATAGGACATGTTTCAGATTGGATATCTAAAGAAATAGGGGGCAGATGAACAAATAAATGGTACAGTGAAGAATTATAATTTTCATTAATGGGCAATTTAAAACGATCCATTTCCCAGTGTACATACCCTTTAATACTTGGTAACCCTCTTGGCGTCCATGTTTAACCGCTATTAAAAGGTGAAGTTAGAAAACCTAAAGTGTAAATTTTATTTCAATTCTCTGTGAATGGGGAATATTGATCCAGTAATGTTATTAGGGTTACAAAGTATATTGGGGCCTGGGGCTGATAGTGGGATTTATACAAGGTCTTAAACAAGATATCTAGTGTCTTTTAAAGGGACACTATACTAAAAAATGACTTTGCCTCATATTAATCTATAATTGAATACATGTAAGTAGCACTTACTCTGATTTGCATGTATTGCTGCATGCCTTCAATCCAGCACATAATTTGTTTAGGAGCAGTATCCCCCCTCCCTCTTTTAACCACTCCCACTTCCATCTGACCTGACTTTTCCCCCACACACCAACTGTCAAGCCTGCACACAGCATACAGCATTCCAACTGTCAAATCTCTGTCACCATTCCAGCTACAGTAAAACTACTCACAAAGAATAGTTTTTGAGAGCAGGAACTTGATGACAGCTGAAATATAAGAAGTTTATATTGGATATCTAAAGAATAGGGGACAGATCAACAAAAAATGATACAGTGGTGTTTGGGAAGAATATATTCCAGTTATGGTCAATTTAATATAACCTATTGTTCGGTATAGATGCCCTTTAACTCCTGGGGTTTAAAACTTACATCAACTTCAACTTCGCTGGCCGTTTAAACCATATAGTAGTGTGCGCCACTCCTCTGTTATTTGGACTAAAGGCCACGCTGCTTGTTCTTTGTTGCCAGTTGTGTTTGTAATATTCTGAAAAAGGTTATTCCCTTTTTGTGTTTTATTGACGGCTGGAGTGAGCGCTGTACACTAGTCACAGGAAATATCTCTGGTATTCAGTTAGATCAACGGGACTTGAAGTTTAGTTCTTAAAGACGTTTCGCTAGTCATCCGACTGGATCTCTCAATTCAGAAATTGATCTAACTGAATACCACAAAATGTACGATTACCTGGTATCCCAGATAGGCCGTGACCTGGACGGATGAATATCGCGGATAGGCCGTGACCTGGACGGATGAATATCGCGGATAGGCCGTGACCTGGACGGATGAGAACCTTTACACAGGGAAATAAAGGGTCTGTACCTGGAACATCTTGTTCTGTTATGTAGTAAGATTGCTAATCAGGAGGGTGTATAGAGTAAAGCTCCTGTGCAGTGTCTGTATCACTTAGAGATGTTCTGATCCATTAGGACTGGGTAATGTTTTGTCCAGGAAACCCGCAGAGCCTAATTACTGGTTTAAATTGCTGCACTAAATTCTGTCTGTCTCTGGCGTATAGGGGGCTATACACACAAACACTGACGTTAATCCGTCAAATCCAACTGGCTGCCAATTAAATCTCCAATGTTCATCAAAAGTCATTGGAACCTGAGAAAGAAATGTCTGTAAAAACGAAAATAGGAATCGCTCTGAGTATAAATGCCAAGTCTGTTAATATCTCTGGCACTGCGCCCCCTAGTGTATAATAAGAGGTAACTGCAGCTGTAGAATTACTTAAAGGGCAAGTGATTGTCTGGACATATAATAATTAGTGTTCAGGTTCATTGTCACCTGTAGTCATTTACCTGTATTAATCATTTACCTTATTATTATTAAGTAGGCAGACTGCGCAAAGCAGTAGCCAATCAGGACATTTGATAATCCAGTCTGTCCCATTGCCAGTCCCTATACGAATATGATTGTACAGAACATGTTCATGGAATTTGATTTGAAAGTGATTTCCATGCATATCCGTTGTGATGCGATTAGAGCGTGTAGTTCCAAGCCTGGACCAAATGTGGGTTGGCACCTGGAAAGTCTCTAGTATCTTAAAGGGCATCTATGCTGAAAAAGTTTAAATTGTCTATTACTGGAAACTCTAATTGTTATCCAGTCTGAACCTACTTACATTTCAGCTGTCGATCAAGTGCCTTAGTAGCATAAACTCTTCTGCTGTGTGCAGTATGTGTGAATTGCATGATGGGAAATTCCCTTTTCCAATGCTTCCTCATAGCGATTACAGAGCATGCTTGCCCTAATAGAAAGTCTGGTCAGATGGAAGGAGGTGTCATTGAAGAGAGGGAGGGGAGAGACTGAGCCTAAGCAATAAAGAACAGAATTGAAGGCATGCAGCAACACACCTCTGCATAAGGGCTACTTATATGTAGTAATTTAAAGTTTAAAATGAAGGAAAGTAATTTTTTCATTATAGTTGCCCTTTAAAGCCCATAAAAGGTAAGTAGAGGCACTTTGAAGTTTATTGCAGGGATTTAAAGTACCAACTTGCTTAAACATAGCAAAACAATTGAATACGATTCCCCACTTACATACAGAGACTAACAAAGAAGTTGGTCTCCATACAAGTGCTTTCTGTTTAAAAGAGCACTCTCATGCCTTTCAAACAAGTTCAGGATTATGTCTCTAGATTCTCTGGATCTTAGGTTGTAGGCTTGTGACGTTGCACTTCCTTGTCTGTCTGAATCTGTGACAGGCACATGATAAGTGTGTAGAAAGCACCACCCCCCAAAGAAATTGATCTTTTATGAAGCTAGTTACAGACCTGCATTGATTCTCTGTCCATTACTCTACCTATGTTAACTCTAAGAAAGGATCACATTCAAATATAGCAATAAAAAAAAAACTTAATTATCGTCAAAAAGGGTTAAACAATTTTTGAAAACATACACTGTTTTATATACTGGAGGATTAAGCCTAGTTTGGGCCACTGGCTATTGTACAGATAAGGGCCTGCACCAAATTTGTAGGTCACACCCCTTTCTCCGCCCACTGTAAGCCACGCCCATTGGGTACAGAAATAGTTAAATCAATAGTGTAAAGTAACTATAAAGTCACTTAAGCATAATAAAAACTGCATAATTCATGGCAGCAATGAATATGGTTAAAATGAACTTGGTTAATGGTTAAAATAAGCTTCCCAGCATTCCTTACCAGACAGTGTGGCATCTTTCAGGGCAGCAATAAATATTACAATTTTGGTAAAAATTAAAGGGCATGTCCATCCTCAAACCAAAATTTCAAATTTAAACTAATTGACCTCACTTGGTTAAAAATTCCCCCGTACGCTCCTAAACCTACTAACCCCCACCCGATCCCTCGCGTCTCTTCTAATTACAGGGCTCCAGACATTTCAGCAGATGTTAAAGGTAATTGTTGGAGGGTAAGTTTTAACCTGGGACACACAGAAGTGTCTTTAAGGTGGGCACACACAGTACCTACCTGTCAGATTGATAGATGAGGGAAGACAGGCGTGAATGGTCTCGCTATATAAAGTATAGGGGGAACGTTTGATTGTCACCATACTTTTGGGGTCAAAATGACCGTTTCTGATGCAATTCCTGTATCGCCAATGTGTGTACCCAGCTTTAGTTTATTTAATACTGCAAAGCAAAACTTGGGTAGATCCATTGCTAAAAATTTAGGATTGCTTTCCGAGAATGTCAGGAGACCATTTTCCCCATTTTGGTAGGTGAAATACGGTAATGAATGAAATACGGTAATGAACGCCTTTATTATAATTTACTGGAAACCGAATGGCACTCAGAGATGCAAAAGTTTTTTTGCACACTTTACCAATCCTTAAAATTCTGTTTAGTCTCTTTTTTTTTTTTTTTTTTTTTGTTCCTGATCAAAATTTCCTATATTTGTAATTGAGGCTTAGTTTCCCTTGAAATTGTGGAACTCCTATTTAGCGTTTGCTTTGATTATCTCCTGGGGACTTTTGGGCAGCTTGGTGAAGACTATCAGGGTTATTCAATAAAAGTTCTTATCGTTTAAAATGGTGCTAATTTTGCCCCAATTTGCCTAATTGTGTGTGTGTGTGTGAGGTTGTAATCCGCAACTGCTCTTATACTGCTACTACCAACCTCAGTCTGCAGTTTAAAGATCGGTAACCAGTCATGGAACTCCGTATAGAAAGTGCAGTTAAGTGACATAGCTACTATTCGTCTTGTAGTGAAGCATGGTATGTATAGTCAGTAGATGGGCCCTATCGGGCAGACTTGTTTGGCCCTACCATGGTACAGGCATTTTCCTGTGCCTAATAGAAAGCTCCGCTACCTATGTACACCTTGGGGAAAGAAAAAAAATATATTTTCAGGCTTGTGCCTAGTTTTAAAAATGATTTAAAATTTTGGGAGCTGGACTCATGATGCAACCGAGGATACAAGTGGGCATGCTCAGACCAAAGACAGTGATGTCACAGCTCACAGTGCTAGCAGGAAAAAATACCATTTATACGGCTATAACTTTGGATAGACTGCACCCAGAAGCATGATCATAAAGTCATTTTAAATAAGATTTATCCTCGTGTGTGCAATATACTCGTTTATACGAATGTTCTCTTATACAGACACCGTTGTATGAAAAATAATCAGGGAGATTCAATAAAAGTTCTTATCGTTAAAAATGGTGCTAATTTTGCCCCAACCAATCAGAACGTATTTAACATTTGAAAGCTAACATCAGATTGGTTGGGGCAAAATTAGCACCATTTTAAACGATAAGAACTATTATTGAATAACCCCCAATGTTTCTAACCACGTAGAGTCTCCGTGACTGGTGGGATGGAATGTTCTGCTTCTACTTGGGTTTGAGCCATCTACACCTCTATGGAAATAGTGATGGACCCTTCTATCTAACTATCATCTAGAAATTAATCCATCCCGTGTGGATGTCTCTCTTGGGAATCTTAGAAAATATCATCATCTTATTTAGAAACATCAAGTTTATGGAAATGAAAATATTCACAGTGTGTCTGTCTCTTGTACGTCCATTCGGCTGCTGCTTCAATAATGTATCTGACTGCTGTAGGCCACCAAGGAATAACATGTCCCGTGTGGCTTGTGGGCACATCTGTGTAGTGCCAATCGGAGGGCTGAGTGTCTGGGATCCTTAATAGAAATAGTATTTCCCCCATGGTAAAGGGTTTATGTGTCTCTGCACCTGGTGATGCCTCACATGGGGATTGAGAACCAGGAATGATGGGGATGAATTTTCTTTGTGATGGGGGGTCTGTGATAGTTAGGGGGGGGCGTGTGGATATAAATGTCTCTTATGGGAGCAGGTTCAGTCGCCTACGTAGGAGCGGGTTCGGTGGCCGTACGTAGGGAGCGGGTTCGGTGGCCGTACGTAGGGAGCGGGTTCGGTGGCCGTACGTAGGGAGCGGGTTCGGTGGCCGTACGTAGGGAGCAGGGTTCGGTGGCCGTACGTAGGGAGCAGGGTTCGGTGGCCGTACGTAGGGAGCAGGGTTCGGTGGCCGTACGTAGGGAGCAGGGTTCGGTGGCCGTAGTTAGGGAGCAGGTTCGTGTGGCCGTACGTAGGGAGCAGGTTCGGTGGCCGTACGTAGGGAGCAGGGTTCGGTGGCCGACTAGGAGGCAGGGTTCGGTGGGCCGTACCGTAGTGGAGCGGGTTCGGTGGCCGTACGTAGGGAGCAGGGTTGGGCTCGTACGAGGAGCAGGGTTCGGTGGCCGTACGTAGGGACAGTTGATTAATTCCTGGTGTAGAACAGATTTCTGGAATATTCGGGCAGGTTCCTATTTCTGTTCGTTGACCTCAGACTCGGTTACAAATCCATATATAAGGATTAAAGGGCCTCTTTCCGTGTGATATAAGGAATTGATGTCGACAAGGAGATCCTGTATTAGTTTGTATTTTTGTGTTTTTGACAGGTAGTTTGGAGAGGTAAAATAAATACAAATATGGAACAAATACAAAGCTAATATTATAATTAGTAGTAGTAGTAATTGTTATTTAATATTATTCTCTCCCTGCCGCTCTCGCTTCATACTGAAGGCCCCTATCCGTGTCCTCACACTGTCTCTACTTAAAGGAATGGTTCACTCAAAGTGAGCTATGCCTTACCTCCCGTTCCTCAATTAATTCACCAGCGACGGACGAAGAAAGAAGAAACTTACCTTACACACGATTCTCCGCAGCCACAGTGACAGGTCCCGACTGCTTCCTGGTTCAGAGTAACTATAGCGCGCATGCCCGATACTCTGAACCGGGAAGTGGTTGGGACATGCGCGATGTGATCGAGGATCGCGTGTAAGGGAAGTTTCTTCGTCCGTCGCTCCTGGCGAATTGATTGAAGAATGGGAGGTAAGGCATAGCTCCTTAACCTTTAATCAACAAATTAAAGCAATTGGTAAATTTTTTAACTATTCCTTTAATTTCAAAGTACTGGGAAATGTCTGGTCAGATTCCTTTAATAAACCTTAGTTTTCAAACCTTAACATGAGTGAACGATTTAACATTTATTAATTTATATAATTCGACAGATAATAGTCACTCTGCCATGCCAAAGCTAAACATACTATTGCATCACTTATGAATCAGTGTTTAGCTAGTCTCATGTCATCACTTATAATCAGTGTTAGCTATGTCATCAGTTATAATCAGTGTTTAGCTATGTCGTTTAATCAGTGTTTGAGCTATGTCATCAGTTTATAATCAGTGTTAGCTATGTCATCAGTTATAATCAGTGTTTAGCTATGTGCATCACTTATAATCAGTTGTTTAGCTATGTCATCAGTTATAATCAGTGTTTAGCTATGTCATCAGTTATAATCAGTGTTTAGCTATGTTCATCAGTTATAATCAGTGTTTAGCGATCGTTATAATCAGTGTTTAGAGCTGGTCATCAGTTTATATCAGTGTTTAGCTATGTCATCAGTTATAAAGTGTTTAGCCTAGATCAGTTATAATCAGTTTTAGCTATGTGCATCAGTTATAATGCATGTTTTAGCTAGTCATCAGTTATAATCAGTGTTTAGCTATGTCATCAGTTATAATACCTGTTAGCTATGTCTATCAGTTATAATCAGTGTTTGCTATGTATATCAGTTAGAATCTGTTTAGCTAGGTATCAGTTATCAGTGTTTAGCTAGTATCAGTATAATCAGTGTTTAGCTATGTTCGATCAGTTTATATACAATTGTTTTAGCTATGGCATCACTTATAATCAGTGTTTAGCTATGTTCATCAGTTATAATCAGTGTTTAGTCTGTCAATTATATCAGTTTAGCTATGTCATTTATAATCAGTGTTTAGCTATGTCATCAGTTATAATCAGTGTTAGCTATGTCATCAGTTATATATCAGTGTTTAGCTATGTCATCAGTTATTCAGTGTTTACTATGTCATCAGTTATAATCAGTGTTTAGCTATGTCATCATTATATCAGTGTTTAAGCTATGTCATCAGTTATGAGGATTCATAGTGGGGTTTGAGGGGGGGTGGG